>JAZGTK010011565.1:0-15515 GCA_036877625.1 Ambastaia sidthimunki | reverse complement strand
AAAAAAAAAAAAAAAAAAAAAGGCAAGCTCATGAACGAAAAAAAGCAGTTTAGAACATTGCAAGTTTAGGTTTGGTGAACTCTGACCTACAAATTCATATTCATACAAATGTTGGTTCCTTGACACTGTTGCCCTGTTGGCTTGCTTACTGGGAGACTGTTGACATATACTTCGCTTAGAATTCTGTAATCATTCAATCAGTGTAATCATTCTAACATATTATACTACTTGTATGTATTTTGTTTTATTACATTAATAAAGGTAAAAACATGTTAGTGTAACATGGAGACCTCTCACAGCTGCTGTAAGAATCCACCTGTCTGTCTGATAAACATAACATTGCATTGACAGAAGATAAAACGCATAGTAATAGGGGCTGCCCCCTAACAGTCAACTAATCATGAGTTGAAGAGAAAAGGCTTTGTAGAACAAACTTCAATTAGTCTTTTAGTTGCAGAAAAAAAAATGAAAGACTGCAAAGCCACACAGTTTGTGATAGACAGATATATGGTAATTATGAAAATAAGTATTCATGTCAAGAAGGTAACTGATGACCTAAAAAGTGACGTGCAAATTCTGCAGGCAAATGTTTGCTTAAAATTCATCAACCTCAAACATCACTTATTATTTGAAACACAAGTAGTAGCTTAACATTAGCTGCTTTACATGACCGCTCATGCTAGATAAATGCATTATATTATTCGAAGGCGCATATTGAAGTTTGTCAAATTGTGGAAATGGAGGCCAAAAATGACGCTATGCTAAGCTTGCCAGATAAACTATGCACCTGCACTGCATCCCTTCACATCCACAGCATCAGCACATACTCTCAAGAGCCAGTACACCGGCTTTATTGTAAGTGAAACACAGATCTCACTTCTTTCTGACAACAGGCATATTCATTTCCTAAAACACTAATGTGTCTTAATCCATTAAGACGAAATAAAACCCATGATATACCTTATTAAAACAAACTATGTACAGAAATGCAGAAGAGCTCATGATATGAACACAAAGCGTTTCAGAATGTCCAGAGTTTCTCATATCAAAATAGTGCTGTTAGATAACTGTCTATATTGATGTATCTTTTAGTTATTTGTTTTTCTATAATATATAGGCTTTGTCTTTTGTTTGTGTTCTCATATTCATAGCCATTTTACCCATGTCACACAGATCGATTTATTTATGCGCTAAATTTATATTTTAAAGGCTCATTATTATGAATTAGTATTTACAGATTAGTACTATTACTACCACTAATACACTATCTAAATTAATATCCTAAGTGAATGGCAGCCCTAATAAGTGTACACATAATATGGATGTCAAAAGTAGCAGAACTGTAGCACCAATAATGTCTGGTTTTTGGAATATGCGCAGTTTCTTACAGTAAGGTGTCTGCACGCATGACTGAACAATCAAATGCACTTCATCAAAATGCACAGTGTCTTTTTAAAGACTAATGTAAACACAGTTTTTAATGTAAACAGTTTTGCATGTAAACAGGCGGACCTAGAAATAAAATGTGAAAAGATAATTAGGCCTTGTAGTGTTACTTGTATAAATAGTTGTATATATACACAACTATTAGTTGTACATAATAACTTATCATAAGTAATATACTTATTATGTAATATATACATAATAAGTTGTATATAATGGTTGTATTGACTTGTTGCTGTCTGCTTTATTGTTAACATAAATCAAACCGTCATCCCACATCCAAACATTTCATTGTAACATTAACACTCTGCTTTCAATCTTTTCATGTCAATAACAAAGTTCATAAAGTTTGAATTTGAAAGTGACAGAATTAGGAGTACGATTGTGTGATGTTTTGAATCAGTGCTCCTAAATGGTTGTCAAATGCATGTAAGCATCTATTATTGCCAAGAAATTGACAAGAAAGAATGTCAGTCACTATGTTGCTGTGCAACATTTATATTTCAGTGCTATTTCACAGTGCTGTTACAAAATTACATCCTGTAGCCAAAATACTAAATAAAGTGGAAAAAAAATGACAAAATAAGCTATTATATATATATATATTATTATATATATTATATAAGCTATATTACCCTGGGTGGATAACAATTCCTCTCTACTGTGGCATCTACAGCAGTGTTCCAGGATATAGCTGAGATCAGAGAATAAGAGTCAAAACGGGTCTGGTTACCAAATCAAGCAAGAATGCTTATGATCTACTGCAGCACGACTGAGGTACATGTCTTCAGCTGACTCCACAAACAGCTAAAGCCAACCAGAGGTAAAACACGAGATTCAGATTTACGAGAGGTAAACAGTGCAGGCAACAATTTATTATTTGGCGTATTTATCTACACCACAGACAACAATGCAAAAGAATCTATTTTTTTGGGACAATTTATATTTAGGCATAAAGGGGACATAGTATGGAGGATAAAGGCAGAAAAAAAAATATGATTTGTCAAAGTACTGTTTGTACAATAATACCATTTGTGTAATACTACATTTATTTTCACATTTATGCATTTCTACATTTATTTATTTATACATTTATGTATGCCTTTCTACATTTATTTATTTATCCATGTATTAATAAGCTGGGCAGTCCTAACTTCTCTTAATGCAGGAATGGATTAAACAGGCTCTTTCCAGCTCTACTACTGCTGTTAAAGATTGCATGTTTTTTTAACCTTGTCAGCCATGAGTTGGAATTCCATGACAGACCCAGAGTTTTGGAATTCCAAGACAGAAGCAACAGCACTCTGAGGCAGCAGAAAATAATGCTGATAACTTGATATAAACAAAATGGCATAGTGTTAGAAACAAAATGGATAGTGTCGAAAAACTATGCTAATAGTAGGTGACAGTAAGCGCACTAATTAAGGACAAACCCTCCCATTTAACGGAAGAAAAACGATGCGCTGTCACCTAGCAGCCGACACGGAGGAGGAGAATGGTGTCGCTGATCACATTTACAGTATATGTTCCCAATATGTTTCCCAAAAGTGTATATCATAGTACATATGTAGTACATATCATTTGGGTGACTATGGGAAGAATAAACATAATGTGCTCACACAAAACACAAAAAGATTGTAACATCATGTCGTGCAGTCAAACTAAACAAACAGGAATTCTCACCCATGTCTGTAATGTCAATGTCTGGAGTTGGCCTGATGTCAGTGTTGTCCATGCTGTCCTCATCATCTGCCTGCAATCCACACTGACTGTGACTCCTGCAACATAAATATGGAAGAAACATTTATGTTTGGCAGCTGAGCCTCAAAATTCTGAATTGTGTGTGAAATTCTACAGCACCGCTGCTGACTGCAGACAACAAAATCCTGTGTTCAGTTTTTATAATCGAATCTAAACGATTGTCATTGTTCTGAATGACCTACTAAACCAACATGGTGACCAAGAACTCTCAAATCAGTGAGAAAGGCAGAAACCATGAACATAGTGGACCTGTTACACCAGCTGAACTAACTACACTGTGCTTCTGTAGACTAAAACAGAAAATACATGTTTTAAAAGCAGTATACTAAAGAAAATCCAGTCTTTGGTCTCCCATGGCATTGTTGTCTTCTATGTTTGTTTATAATCAAATATGCTTTGATAATCAAATGAGCTTGGTGTTTCTAAAAGCGTGCGGCAGTCACATCGGTTGAGGATTGCAAGAGCAACATCAAGCTCAACATCACACGTTTCTATCAGAAAAAGTCTTTTACCCAGAAGATTGACTGTTCCTGGGTTAATGGTGCACTGCAAACTCTTTTGCGTGCAGGATGAGTGCTGATATATGGGTTAGTGATCTTCGTGACAGTGTGGGTCAGTGTGCGAGTCAACGCTCCACCCCTCCCCCACACACTTTAACCAACACGTCAGCATGTGTGGCAACCAACTGAGGCTCAGTGTGGCCTGCAGCGAGCGCTCGGCTGCTCATCACTATGGTTACAAAATCTAGTTCCCTACAACAGACGTGATCGTGAGGTGAGCACAAAAAAACCCACTACAAAGCACACTATACATACAAGCTCTGTAGCAGAGCTCAGATTTTGAGCATGTATGTTATTTTGCACACTGAAAACACAGGTATAAAAAGTCAGTTCTTTCTACAGCAGACTTGAAATTCAAAAAAAGACCAGCTTATAATTAGGCCTATTTATAGTGTAATTTATTACATTTCATTGTTGGCAATTGCCAAAGATGATCTGCAAATAGCTTTTCATTCAAGAACAGAAAACTACAGCAAACAAATTGAACAATAACAAAGGCTGAGCTGAGAGCAAGATTTCAAGCAACAAGAAAAACTTGATTTTTCTCTTTTGATGATTGGATTAAGGATAACATATTTCTTTAAATACAAATATGAGCTCCAAACTTTTAGAGCTCCGAATTCCTGGTGAGGAATTACACAGCTCAAATCCTGAACAATCACCAGCACACAGATAAATGACAGCTAGAGTTACTGCCCTCTACATCATCTATATTATCATTTCAATTGATGTAATAGGATTGGTCTACACTCAACTTTAATTATTTTAAACCCAAAATACAGCCTATTGTTTATATAATCAATGACTAAGTGACAAGTATTTTACGACACTGCTGCTTCTGATTAACAGTGTCCATTATGAATTTTACTGATTTTAAAACACAATATTGTTTTTAATTCCCTTTTGCTTTAAGAAGAAGAGAAGTTCAAGGGAGTTTTAGAGTGTTGTAGTTCGCTTCAGAGCGGTCTTGGTTCATTTTTTAAATATATTTACTGCAAACTTTCTGGTTCAAAAATGAATGACTGATGTGAAGTAACCGAACTTAACAATTAAAGCAAAGCGCTTTTTACGAAAACCTCTTTTCTAGCCCATTACCAAATAGCTTTCACAGACTTTTAGATGATTAAAGCAGCATTAAACAGATTTATTGTAAGAATATGTCAAGAAACACAGAAAGCTTCATCTACATTACCATCAAAATAAGTATTAATGATGATGAAACTATCAGCCCCAAAGACACCAAAAAATGAGTATAAAAGAACGAGAAAAGGTTGTACATGAACATTTCGAATGTGTCGGTCACCAATCAGCTCTTTCAGCACTGCAGGCAACTTCTCAACACATCTGCAACACTTAAACATACGTGTTCAACCCCTGCTACCCTAATGGCAACAACACACTGGCAAACAAAGACATGCCTTCACTTAAATAATCAATATGAGCATGTGTGCTGCTTATGAGCTACAAACACAGAATTAAACCCAAACAACTGTAGGACTCGCAAACTGCTGCTCTCCTCTAGCAATATGCAGCACAGGTTAAATAACAGGCATCACATTTCCAGTGTAAGGTTTCTGGATGGAGACGGATACTGCGGCTGCCTGCTAGCCTGGCGCCCAGTTTGATGATCAATGACCTACATCATTGCAAATGCAGCCTATTGTGCTGTGCTTGAGACAGGTTTAATCCAGGTCAACAACCCCCTGTGCTATAAAGCGTCTCTTCAAAGATTCACATTACATGCCACATCCTACTCAGCCACACAACAACTGAAGGCTGGCCAACCTCCCCAATGCCATTTAGCCTTTAACTCCAGAGTGAAATGACCCAGTCTTGTCTTAGCATTTAACACAAGTACTTATACAAAGATAAAATGAACAAAGCAAAATCACATTTAAACAGCTTTCATGTTCAACAAGGTGTGCAAAGACTACATACCTGCACATAATGAATTCTATCTGCAAATTAAGTCATGTTTTGCCACGTCTGTGGAAACGGTACAGTTACATTAGAGTAAAATATTGATTATTAATTCTATATTATAGAAACAAGTGTGACTCTTGAACACTTTTTGTTTACAATGCACATTACAGACTGCTTATAGTGCAGATGTGGTGTGGTGCCATTGTTAACTGTCAAATTAGCAATTTACAGCTTGTTCAAGTATTAACAGCTTTACACAGCGGTCCAAGTTTAGAAATATGCGAGAACAATATGCGAGAACAGAAGCTCCCTGCAAGTGCTTACTGAACTCACTGCCAGAAACAGGGAGAGGAAAGCAGATATGGACAGCACTGACTGTGAATTTACAGTCTGAAAGGAAGACAAACATATTTATTTGATTTTTTTTCAAGCTGCAATCCTAACTTTTCCCTCTCTATCACCATGTCTGTTTAAATAAAACTTTACGTACTTTCATTTTTGAATATTGAAGTCAAACTGACATTTCCAGTGAAATCTGACCTGGAAGCTAAAATTATATATTATATATTATTATATATTATTATAATCTTACTGTTGTGAATCAGGATAAAGGGACAGTTTTGAACATTGACCTGTTATGCATCTGCTCAATAATTGTTTGCTTAACAATGCTTAATTGTTAAAAAAATTAAAAGATATTAAAATTAAAAATATTTTTACATATTTTAAATTATTACAGCACCTCAGTTTCCAGTCCATGTCCGACATTCTGTTTAGATCTGGATTCTATGAAGTCCCTCCTTCCAAAACATTTGATTGGTTTTGATTCTTACTGGCCCAATCTGATGTGACTGATTTGACCACATAAAGAGTTCCAGAAATGTCCTGCCCCTCACAGTAACTGTGAGCTTCAGTTTACATTTACATTTATGCATTTGGCAGCCGCCTTTATCCAAAGCGACTTACAGTACACTCAAATGATACATTTTGTCAGTACATGTTCTCCCTGGGAATCAAACACATGGCCTTTGCGCTGCTAATGCGCATGAGCTACAGGAAACAGTTCTCAGGTAAAGAGTAACAACATCAGTTTTGGCTTATAAATTCAATAAACATCAACCAGAATTACTTTTACAAGCCAGCTGGTGTTTGAAAGCTGTGCATGTATAAACCTCACTTCTTGTTAGAGCATGCATCTCCTATGGACCAATCATCAGTTTGCACCCCACTCAGATAACATAAACGACTGGTTACATAAAAAGAATTAACAACGTCAGTTTTGCCTTTGAGCCCTGTTCAGATAATGAAACAAGCAGACCAATCAGAAGCAGGTTAGCAGGCACGACATGAACAGGACACATCACAAAGATGTGTTTTTATTTGGTCTAAAACATTTCAGATGCAATGTTATATAATAAAGGCTTACAAATGTGACAGTGAGAAGGAAGTTCAGTCAGTATTAGTCTATCTTAGGAAGGCTGAGTGGTATCGGGGTGGAAAACGGCATTTCTTCAGCATAGTGTCAACACTACTAAAACAGCATATTCCTAGAGGTGGAGTTTTTGGATGTTGTGACATCACATTGTCCATTTGTAGTCCAACGAGCCATTCATTGTAGTTTTTAAAAAATGCTTTTTGTTAAAGAAAATGTCTTTCTTTACACTGAACTTAGTTGTAACTTTGCATCTTTTTTATGCTCAATCAGCATTACATACTGCTAACTAATGTTGAAAAAGTGAAAACGCAGAACAGGGCCTTTTTAATGTGTGCAGAGTATTTTACCTAATTTCCTGCATTACGAGCACAACAATTGATAAAATTATTAAAAATGTATGTAATACATTTCAGGGCCTAAAATGAGGGATTGCAGGTAAGTATTTGCGTTGTATCAAATCCTTGTTTTGCAAGGTGGGTCAAACTAAATGGATTTTACTTTACTTTACCATGTGGGGTAACAAGGTAAACAAGTGATGGGATTTGGGGTAATGAGTAACCTGAAGGTAAATAAACAGCTGTTAAGCAGTGCTGAGGTGGACAGCCAATCAGGACAGTCCAAGACGGATCGTGCTTAGGGACCATGTGGCCCAGCATTTATACAGCTGATTTCTAGTCACATAACATATAACACACAGAATCAAAAAGCACAGATTGAGTCAAACAAGTCCAGAATAAAAATAAAGTGTACAGAATTCCTTTGCAGAATCATGTTTATTCCCAAAATCTTTGCTATACAAACAAAGTAGTTCTGTAGCTTAGAAGTGCAAAGGCTGTGGATTTGATTCAGGAAATAATGAATGCACTGATAAAAATGTATATGTTGAATGCACAGTAAATTGCTTTGGCTATGTTAATTTTAAACCATTTAAGAAACAAAAAAGCTTACATTCTTGTAAAATAAAATACTGGTACTCAATACTGGTGAAAGACATATTGATTCCACTGTATATGATTTTAGCAATTTAATGCAAGGATGTCAAAATTTTGCATGACAGTAAATGAAAGCCTAAATTGTGTGATCAATTATGCAATCAATTTAAAAGATCCTTCCTCTGAGAACTCATGGCCATTCAGAACACCAGTGAACAGCAGGAGAAAGCACCAGAGAGTGTACAGGAACTAGTAAGAAAGTGCCAGAAAGAGAGAGCAAAAGGGAAGCAGGGAGGAAAAAAAAAAACAAAAAAAAAACAAAAAAAAAACTTACAGTACAAGTAGTTCCAGCACGAAAAGGTGGAGCCTAAAACCCGGGCCGGACTAACTGCCTGAGACATGACCCCCTTCATAGCACCACTGCTGTCCCTCCACAGACACTTAGGAAAGCTGCCAGTGGTTTCATAAAACAAAGTCCCTTACCATCTAAAAGAGTCTACAAGCTTTTGAAACAAGCTCATATGATATTTCCAGTGGTTTTAAAAATGTATATATTAGCAAAAGGTGGGAGCAAAGGAAGAGACTTCAACAGGTTGTAAAATTCATACAGGATCTTAATATTAAGATCTTCTAGCCCAATGTGCTATGAAACAACCAAACACATTTGCAGGCCTGCACACAATCAAAAGTTAACAGGAACTAAAAATTGCCCGTCAGATATCTTGTTGCCTACTGCTCTGTTAATACCTTTTTAAATATAAAAGGTAATAAATATATAAAAAACAGTTTCTCAAACTGTTTTTTATTCTCATGTTTTTTTTTAACCATGTTTTAACATTCTCGTGTTGGTAACTTCAAGAAGTACTGCACACTGAAACCTGTGTGGACATTTTGGTAAAACTAATACAGTAAAATCTCAAGTAGTTGACAGATTGTACTAATCATAACACCTAACTTTAAGGTAGGTTAGTTCCACATATAAAAGCCATTCAAACTTTTCAAACTAAAGACAGCAGTTTCACATCTTCAGTCTAGTGTTACCTAATTTTCTATTTCAACAAAAATCCATTTCAGTCTCAAAAATGAAGACCTAATAAGCTAAAGTAAAACATCCGGTGTTTGCTTGCTCTACCAATGATATCTGAGGTGAGATATCTGTTTGACTGGCCAATGACAGGGAGAATTTTTAAAACCTCATTATTTTTCCAGTTCTGTTGATATTCCGGTCATATTACATATTTCACCTTTAATGTAAGCTTCTTCCATTTAGCAAGCCCAATTCCTTCACTTTGAAATTGAGAGCACTCTGTGACTTGTACGTAGTCTGATTGTGTTTATTGAAACATCATTCATGGTGTGAACATGGTGTGTTGGTTCACAGAGAGCTGGACCTGCAGTATCAGATTTCTGAGTAATCTGCCTTAAATCTACACTGGGTATTCTAGGGCCAACATTTGATCTCTAAATGGAGGCCCTGTATTCTCATATCAGGCCATACTCTCTCCATTCCAATTCCAATTCAATTCATTAAATAAAAGCTCATTTTCTGTATGAGAGTGGACAAAAATATAACCATAAATAACAAGTTATCACTTGCTAATCACTTGCTTAGTTATAATTTGTGATAAAAGTTTGTCTTGATCTATACATATGACAAGCCCCAAGAGATCGCCGGTATTTTCCCACCGCCTGAGTTTCGGTTTTTCTTTATATGTTCCCTGTTGTGATCGTCTTTGGAAGGCTTGCGCTTCTTTTCCATAGACTGCAATGGCTCATCGATGACATCAAAGTTGTTCATTTTATATTGCTGAAAACACCCATTCAAAAGACGACAGCGTTTACCAATGTTTACTGACAGGGCGCAACTAAACTGTGTGTTGGAATAGTGCGCCGTGATTGGTCGAATGGATACGTTTCGTTTTGCTGAAAATCAGGACAGGCGTTTATCGCGTTTTGGGAAAAAAGGGAAGAAACAGTGCAGGAAAACACGGCGGATATCACGTTTTTAAAAAAAATTGATGACAGAACTTAGAATAGAGACCAAATGTGAAGCTTATTTTGGGAGTATCTCATTTTTTTTAATTGGCATTTATCCCGTTTTGGAACCAACTCTTCATATATTTGCACTACTGTGAACCTCTGGGACTTTTAAATACACACACACATAGATGCATGCAGACATATATATATATATATACATACATACACATACATACACACATACATGTTTATATGCGTGTGTGGGTTAAGGGTGCAAATGTTCAAACCTGTCCTATTTATTATGCTTATTTATTGCCTTTTAACTGATTGTCCCCCCTAATTAACTACAATATTCTGTGTAAACAGGAAAATGTTTGAACATTATTGGGTAATGAAGTGGAGTTGAAGTGTAATGAAGTGGAGTGCTGCATCTTAGTATCGTATCAGTTGGGTCTGTCTGTTTTTTGTCATGCTCTCAAAGAATTTATATTTGTACAACTGTGAACCTTTGGGACTTTTAAAATGAAACACCTTTTTGGAACGCTTATTGCCTTACTGTCTGAGTCACCTATTCACCTCCTCATACAGTAGCATGGGCGGATCCAGAGATTTTTCATAGAGGTGGTCAGGCAGGGGCTAGCATTTACAATTTACAGAAAACATTATACAACAACAAGAATCTTAAGATATTTCTTTTAAATATTTTAGATGCCCAAATATTACTACAATGACATTTTAATTAAATGATCATCAAATAATTGAAAAGTGTTATAAATTACTTTACCTGATGTTGTTCCAAATGATTTATTGAGATTATGCTTTTTCAATTCTAAATTCTGGAAAAAAAAATTTTAAATCCTGATCCTTTTAAAACCAAAGTAATTTTTTATGTTTTTCTAAGCTGTGAAAACTTTTAAAAGGAGCACAAAAGCACAGCAATTATGTACAGTTAAATTTATTTCAAGTGCAAAATGAGAAATTAAGCAAACTCACAAGCTGTTTTTAAACCCCTTGACAACACCATCATAAGCGACTACGTTAGAACTACTTTAGTTCTATGATTACTGTGGATTAAAGCAAACGCATATACAAAAACTCCCACATTATTAACAACAAAGTACATGAGCATTAATGATGCAATGTCTTTGTTCTTGCAAGCAGAGATAAGATAACTTTTTGTCCTAACACTTATTTCACTCGTCCTCTGACTGCTTGCTGTGAGCGCATCTCAAACGAGCTACTGATCACTGACGAAAGTTGTGATTCGCTGAAGTTATTATTAAGGATCTTCTAAGAATATCTCTGAAATTACTTTGTCTTAAAAATGCAATTACAAATGGGGTGGCCAGTGGGTGGCACAGACTTTCCCCCTTGTAGCAGCGGCTGCCACCCTTGGCCACTACCAGGATCTGTCCCTGTACAGTAGACATGCAAAGCTTCATGTTCTGAGCTCTTTTTTTTTTAAGTGGAGAAAATAATATACAAACAAACTAGCAAAGTTTTGTCTGAAACATAAGTTACTCTATAGTCAAAGTGGAGTTTATTGTCATTTTAGCCATATACAAGTACATAGTGAAAGAAAAACAACATTTCTCCAGGACCAAGATGCTACATAAAACAACACAGAACTAGAATGGACAAATTTTACATAATTTATATACATAAAGTGCACAAGTGCAAACAGACAGCACGAGACAGTACAAGACAGTACAGTGACTACTTGGACAGAAAATGACAAAGTGGGTCCCAGTGCAGCGCCGACCAGTACACAGTTTTGTTTATGAATGACAGTATTGCAAATACTTAACAGCTAATTAATAGTGAAAATGACAAGTAGTGCAAATGGCAAATAGTTATTAATTATTTAAGAGTCTGATGGAATGGGGGAAGAAACTATTGCATAGTCTTGTCCTGAGGGCCTGAATGCTTCGGTACCGTTTACCAGATGGCAGGGGGGTGAAAAGTGTGTGTGAGGGGTGCGTGGGGCTGGTGGCTTTGCGGATGCAGAATGAGGGGAAATGTCCGTGATGGAGGGAAGAGAGACCCCGATGATCATCTCAGCTGTTGTCACTACCCGCTGCAGGGTCTTGCGGTCCGAGTGTAATTGACAGTCCGAGACAGAGGCAGTAATACAGCTGCTCAGGATGTCCCTCTGTAGAACATGGTGAGGATGGGGGATGAGAAATGTGCTTTCCTCAACCTTCTCAGAAAGTACAGGCGCTGCTGGGCTTTCTTTGTAATGGAACTGGTGTTAAGTGACCAGGTGAGGTTCTCCGCCAGGTGAATGTCAAGAAACTCCACAGAGGAGCCGCCGATGTTCAACGGAGAGTGGTCTCTCTGTGCTCTTCTGAAGTCAACAACCATCTCTTTAGTTTTGTCCACGTTCCGAGACAGGTTGCTGGCTCTACACCAGTCCGTTAACCGCTGCACCTCCCCTCTGTATGCTGACTTGTCGATCTTGCTGATGAGACCCACCACGGTCATGTCATCGGCGAACTTGATGTGATTTGAGCTGTGCATTGCTACACAGTTGTGAGTCAGCAAAGTGAACAGCAATCGACTGTGAAGTGTTTTTACGTTAAGTGAACATAAGTGTTTTTATTGTCCACATGGGTAAGGTCCAGATGGAGGGTGGTGTTGCTGGCGTCATCTGTTGAGTGGTTGGGGCAGTAAGCGAATTGCAGAGGGTCTAGTGAGGGGGGAGGCAGGGTCTTCCTTGCTGTCACGCCATTTTGTGCCTCCAACCGAGCGTTCAGCGCATCTGGGAGGGAGGCATCACTGTCACAGTCAGGTGGAAATGTCCTGTAGTTGATAGTGATAGCCTGGATGCCCTGCCACATGCGCCGTGTCTCTGCATGCCTTGAAGTGGCTGTGGATTCTCTGAGCATGTGCACGCTTTGCCTCTCTGATGGCCCGGGACAGTTTGGCCCTCGCTGTTCTTAGGGCCGCCTTGTCGCCTGCCCTAAAGGCAGAGTTTCGGGTTCTCAGTAGCGCACGCACCTCTGCAGTCATCCACAGCTTCTGGCTGAAGCGTGTGGTGATGGATTGGAGACGGTGATATGCGACGTATGCCTGTGATATAGCTGGTCACTGATGTTGCGTATTCCTCCTAGTTGGTGAAGTCGCCGTCAGATCCCACTTCCCTAAACATGCAAGTCAGTGTGTTCAAACTGTCCTGCAGAGCAGAGATGGCTCCTGCTGGAAACGTTTTCACCTGCTTCAGAGTGTCTGACGAGTGGCCTGTATGCTGGGATTAGCATAACAGAGATGTGGTCTGAGTAGCCAAGGTGGGGGCGGGGCTCCGCCCGGTATGCACCGGGGATGTTTGTGTAAACAAGGTCCAGCATGTTTTTCCCTCTCGTTGCAAAATCCACACGCTGATGGAATTTAGGGAGCCTTGACTTGAGATTTGCATGGTTGAAATCTCCGGCAACAATAAACAGTCCGTCGGGGGTTGAGTTCTGCAGTTTGCTAATAGCCCCGTACAGTTCGCAGAGCACATCACTAGTATTAGCGCTGGGGGGAATGTACACTGCGATAACCACTGCGCGGTCCGCATCTAACAGTCACAAACCCCAACAGCGATGTTGTCATATTAAAACATTTCATATAACGTTGCTGTTTTACTGAATATTAGCATGTCTGTGATTACCCTGCAGAATCATGCTTCTGATCAAATCACAAATGTGTGCAGATATTCAGTACAACAGCACTCTTGGTCACATGATAATGTTTAACTGAAATGCACAGCATCTGAATTGATTCTGTACAGGCTGCTTTAGATTAGCACAATCATTTCACACAAAATAAAAATTTTTGGAACAAATGCCCTCATTACTGTATTGACAGCAGCATTTATTTGCGTTCTCCACAGAGCTCATCACACTAATGCACCTCAACTCACTCAAGAGTCTCTTCCAGGTGCAGTGGTATACTGCCTCCCAGCACACACACACGCACTTACATATGAACAACAAATGCAAAGCAACGTCACCTCTTGAAGCATGTGATCATATGCAAACAACACACGAGAACCGTCAATGAACTTACTTCTTTTTAGACTTGGGCGTGGGTGCAGCAGAGGCAGCATCCTTGCGTGGTGGGCCCCGTGGGCGTTTATCTGAGGGGGCCGGGCTCCCCGAGGGCGTGGCCCCAGCACTGCTCAGGGTAGGAGATGGTCCTTGGTCAGAGGGCTCCAGACTCTTATCCTCCGATGACATTCTGTAGAGAAACACAAACGCATGTTGATCACTAGAAACAAGACTGTTTCACCTTTAAGCAATAACTGAAAACAAAGTACAAATACTATCTAAACTTTGAATTAACAAATCAGAATCCAGACTTAAGAGCAGCATATTGAGGAAAACATTACCATGATAATCATGCTTGAGTCCAAACACAAGGCATTCTGGATAACAAGATCTATTCGGCTACGACATCAGGTAAAAAAAAACAGGTCTGATTGTTCACAATATATTGTTTTGTCACTGTATCTAAGCACAGGCTATCAAATAACAGCTGTAGAGTGGGCATTAATTATTGTCAGTTGATAGTCAATGGTGGTAACTATAAGTGGGGGTGGCCAACATAATGGCATGTGCGCTATATAACACAATTTAATTATAGCAAATAAACTACACCAGGGGTCTTTAACTTTTTTTCTGGGCAAAGACCCCTTAGGCAACAAGGACCCCTTCAACCCCATAATGGTGTAGGGACCCCCTCACGTTCAATGTTATAAGTTTACATTATTACCTGTTATTAGCTTGAAAGGTGCAGAACAAAAGCCTTTGAACTCATTCAGAGCTAATGAAAGGCCCTAATAAAGCAGACTTACCCCACGTTCGTAACGTACCTTACATTAACATACATAAATACTCAAGTCTGCAGATGGTTATTTATATTGTATCACATGTTCTTGTTAAGAAAAACAAGTATATACAAGGGTAAAAGTTTGCTTCTTTGTCTGTAAACAGGCTGCAGAGAAAATGTGCTCTGCCTTCGCAGATGCTTCAGAAACACACATATAAATATCTTATCTTGTCCACCTATCAATGGGATCTTCTTAGAACACTTATGCTAGCTGTGTTGGCAAAATTTGGATGCCAACACAGCTAGCATAAGCATACACACATTATGGTGATGTATTATAATCACGTCATGATGCAGGCAGTTTAAATTAGCCCAATATGACATGTTTGTTCTCTTAAGGTTGTTCGTAGAGGTTAATTTTACATTATCGCAGCCATATTACCATTTTAGCAATCAGTGCTAGGATGTTAAAGGATGTTAATTGGCCTAATTATTTTTGCTCAATATATGGATAGAGGTGTACAGGCCGTTCCCGAGAGGATTCATGTCTGAAAAAACAAAAACAACACGAGGATTCATCCTTCTCTAAGTGTCACTGAAAGTTCAAGGCAACTGTCGAGCAGCATAACCCAAACCATAAAATGACTAAATGTCCTTCTGTTAACCAAG
>JAZGTK010011564.1:0-15517 GCA_036877625.1 Ambastaia sidthimunki | reverse complement strand
TTGGGTTAAAAAGTGAAGTGATTTGGTTCAGCTATAAAAACACACCATCACACTCTTCATACTCTCCTCTAATGCACTGACAACCACCCTAACCTCACAATACAGCATCGCCTCTTCATCATTGCTATAATACATGTCCAGTCAGCCAGTTAATGATAAATACACGAGCCACAACAAATCCTGCCCTCTTTTTTTAAAAATCAGCATCAGATATTTTTAGTTGGACTGGATTCAGCTTCTGCTAGTGGCCTAGTTGCTACAGCAGCTACAGTGCCTGTGTTAAAGCGTGCTGGCTCTCAGTAGCCCCCTCTAGAGGCTGACTTACTCTACAACACCTACATATTCAGACACACATGCTGGTGAGACACACTGTTGTGTTAAAGTGGAAATAATGGGCACAAATTAAGAATTGGAAGAGAAAGGGGAGGAGAGTGTTGGGGAGGTGATTTATTTATATATTTCATTTTTTAAAGACTAAAATAAGCTGAAGTTGAGCAAGGACAAAGTAATGTCAAAGACTGGGGCGCTGACTGTTTCCCTTTGGCAGGCATGCATGTGATCTCTCTGTCAGTCAGTGTATGCAACCATGACAATCATCTGTGTGCTCTGGCCTCAGGAAAAGCTGCAGCTAGCTGTCTTTGTAAACAGCACCCCACGCTAACTCTGACAACTGCACAAGAAACGCAACAGGACACAAAATAGATTCATTCACAACAATCACAAACAGAGAAAGAACGAGATTTATAGCTAAAACTTTGATTTCTTTCAGTGCAATACGGTTTATGTCTAAACTATTTTTTGTCTAAACTAGTTATTATGTGACTCATAAGCAGATGACTAATGACAGGTACAGTATAGCTAGTTTAACATTTAAACAGTGTGATGAGAGAGTAGTTGAGTGGACTAGAATGCTATAATGGGCAATTATGGGGGTGCAGCTGATACTTTTTTGTACATTGTACATAAAAAGGTGGAATAAATGCTCAGATACATTTGGGATTATACACTTGTCAGTCACCTGGACATGGAGTGAAATGGGGAAACTTCAGTATACAATGTTTAGCTGTACTAAGAATATTAGATTTAATTTAATTAACTTTATTAATCATTATTAGTATACATATATGTATTTTGTTCTGCATATTTTAGGTTAATCAAACTGAATTAGTTTAGTAACTCTATTGGTAACATTAATGAATGTGTCAACAGACACATTTCTAAAGGACCCTAATACTTTGTGAATTAACAAACTGAATCTCTCCTCTAACAAATGTTCTTTTTGTCACTTCAACCTGCTCTCTTAAAATAGCTTAAGAGTTCTCTCTTATCTTTCACCTCAGCACGTGCCACATTTAACAGCTACATAACAACAGTGGAGCAACTGTTGACTTCAGATGAGCACTCAGGCACTCTTTGGAACCCATATTTTAACCAAACGTTTGTTGCCTCACTCTCCAACATCACCCAATAAAAACAGACAAGGGATAAAAAATATGAGATTGATTTATTTGCTCCAATGTTCTTTGGAATGAAGCGTTTCTATTTTTTTTCCTCACAACTGAAACCAATTAGCACGGCTAGCACTTGTAGTGCAGAAGGTAGGTCAGCCCGGAGTAATAAAAAAGTATTGACTTTTCTTTGACTGTAAGCAGGCTGAAAGGGGTGCCGCGGCCTTGTCGTACATGAAAAGAGCTCCATTAATTTCACTTATTTCAAGAAGGGCCCCTGTCAACTCCTAATGCGTCCAATGCACTTTTCGCATTCATACACGCTGACATCTTAGCTGGGCCCCAGCCGAAATGAGTTTACATTATTTCAGCTAGTGAGAAGTTGAGGGAGTAATTCCCACTGCACAGCTCCGCACAGGCCAGCAGGGAAATCGCAAAGCACTCCTTCATACGTGGATGGTTTTGGACTCACTCTGAGCTATTTGGACACTTTGCACTTTTTGCAGCTGGCTGGCCCAATGTCTGTTAAAGCATTTGTTAAAGTTTGTGGACTGGCAACATTTTAGTTAACACGAAATGTTATTTTGATGTCATGTGAAAGATATAAGAGTTGGATGGGTGGATTTATCACAAAAATGAAAAATAAAATGTTGGAGTAGGACTAGCAAGTCGGATAGTTTCAATCATAATGTTATTCACATAAGAATCTACATACAACCAATCAGATAAAAAGTCATATTTATAGTCATATTTATATATTCATATTATCAAATCTTTAGTATATTCTGATTGGATAAGCCAAATTCGAAGCTATTGTAAAATATTGATAAATACACACGTGCATTTGTTTTAAATGTGGTAAGCTACATAGCTTCTCATTCTCCCAGTTTGAAGACTTAATACTCAAATTTATTGCTAACATTTCTTTCAATTGTTTTTGACAATTAAGTAACTGCAAATCTTTATGATTATAGTCATATAATCATAAAGTCATATGATCAAATCCAGTATAACTCACACAAAAACACACACACAGCCAATCTTGGTAGGATTACCTGACAATACAAGACTGATATAGTTTCCAGGTAATTATGTAATATGGTGTGGCAAAAATAATCCTTTTGTCTCTGTTTAAGAGACCTAACGCATGCCATCCAAATGAGATTTCTTCTGCATTGCAACAAGGTATTACCTGCAACAGACTCTTGTAATTGGCACATGAACGCAAATCTCTGTCCTTGGAAGGTAACACACATTTATTCTGATTTCATTAATTCAGTCATGCTGTGAAAAGAGAGAAATATCTCTTGTTCAAGCCATGCAAAACTCCAAGAGTTTTCAAGCACCTGAACTTTCTGAGGAACAGCTAACATGTAAAAGAGTCTGTTTTCTTTGTCAGAATGACAGAGGAAGCAGTTCATATTTGAATAAACAAGCACACGGGAAAACACGGGAAATATTGTGTGTTTCGCTGCAGTATTTTAGTATCTGATTCTAACTGGTCTAAATACTGAAATACTGACATATGATTGTCTCTTTCTTTTTCTATACCTGTATATACTTATATAGTCTTTCTCTCTGTCTCTTTGATATATATATATATCAAAACATTTTTCACATTTCTTAAGTTTTATAGTCATCTAGGATTGAAACGGTTTAATATCGTATTTGCTGCTCAGGTACGATGTGAATTTCATAACCGTTTATGGCCATTTTGAATCAATTGTGTCAATTTATATTTATTTACTATTTATATGAATGATGGTAAAACAAGAAATGCTGACATAATAGAAGAAGGTGTAAAGTTAATTGATACATATGTTACAAAAAAGTGAGAGACTTGTCAGGCGAATTGTTTATTATGTGGCAGATGAAGAGGCCGAGGGATTTTATATGCCTATAAAATGGATATAGTGAATCACGAGAGGGTCTTGGTCACTAATGTAGTCCAGTCTGGATATGATCATGTGTGTGTGTGTGTGTGTGTGTGTGTGTGTAACAGAAACACTTACATGCCATTTCCTGTCCTGGAGTCAAAGCAGGTTGTCCTACTTTTATATTACTTATTTATTGCGCTTTATGAATATCATTCGCATTTAAACGCACCTCATATATCACATATATCGCCGTGATGCATTATTCTGGAAATGATTAACAAGTGGAGCTACTAACAAAGCATCATTTTAGGCTAAATATGCAGGTTGCAGTATGTGCTACAACAATAATTAAAAAGAAAAAACTCTGCTCCAGTTGTGCTTAGAGGCAATAGTCGGGGGGCATTGGGGGGGTCTGGCAGTGGGGCCTCGGAAAAGCAATTACTGAAGCAACATTAAAATAGAAGAGCAGGAAAATAACTGTGGGTCCAGGCAGTGTGCTGGTATTGTGGCGCTAAGATATATCAGTTTAAAAACGTGATTGATGAAAGTCTAATGCAAGGCGATGGAGAGGATTTTGCGCTGAGGCAATGCCACCGTCTGCACTTTATTAGCCGCTGTAATTAGCCCTGCTGGTTCAATTTGTTAGTGTCGGTGATGATGCAAAGATCAAAACACGGGCTGGATCATCAGCGGCCACCGTACGGCCTGATGAAGGGTCATTCTAGTCAAGGGGCTATTAACTAATGCACTAATTACAGAGAGGGAGAAGCAAACACCCTGTGCCTCTGTCTGTCTGCATCACTCCTCATCCTCAGCTGGGATGACGACACATCACTCTGGACTGTCACTTCATATCTTTACAAGCTTGAATCATTGTAATGCAGCCCTTCATTTTTTTAAACTACTCCCACTTTTGGCTTTTTGGAGCTAAAATTAAACTCCCCTAAAAAACATTTTTCAAACTTTGTACTTAACTTTTCCTCACACAAAACATATTTCTCAAGTATACTTTACTGCCACTGATGTCTGCTTGTAAAATGTCAATTATTAATGATAATTGTTATCAGTTTCACACAAATTGTGTGTTTATTATTTATGTAGCGTTGATTTTTTGTATTGGGCGCTTCACATAATAAACAGAAAAGGTGTATGTTCATTTAAGTAAAAATCAACCATTGAGACAATAAATGGCTGCAGTTAAAGCACTTTTAAATGCAGGAAAAAAGACAGACATGTCAAAAGATTTAAGCCAGTGGTCAGAAATATATTTCCACATTCATTGTATAAATTCACTTAACTTAAGGACTGTTTATTCTTTTGTCTTTAATGGACTTCAGTGTTCAGAAGCAAAAAGATGTTGGGGCTACAAAGAGCCTTAGAGAAATGAGCCTGATTCAAATATCAGAGTTAAAGTTCATTAGTTATGTATCTGAGCGTGTCCGGAGCCTCTGTAATCCTTCCTGCATCACCTCCTTTTATCTCCACAATTGAGATAAATCACCAAGCACTGCTTTCAGGTGAAGACATGTTAATCTGGGAAATAACACATTTCAAGGTGTGGGTCCAGTGAGAGGCGGGTGAAGAAATAAATGAAGAAGAAAGAAAAAAGAATGGCTATAATTTAATCAGAAATGCACTTGGAAATTACCATATCCATCATTATCTTCTCGTGAGTCAATGCAAAGGAAAAAACTGAGGAGATTTATTAAAAAAAACCGGTTTGTGTGCAACATATTTCTCATTGGTAACCGTCAGAGGTAGAGAAACCAGGAACATTTATCAAGCCACAGATAAATGACACTGGGTTACTAGTTAGACAGTGTAATAAGTGCCATCTAATTTCCTCTTTAGAATCAATTTATGTTTTAAAGCTCGGGATTGTCATCAAGGGACAAAGCTTTTTCCTGTGAGAAATTACAAGTAAAAAATATTCATCACATAACGTATGTAATTCTGCATGCATACAGCAAAGTACACTTTAAACCTTTGTCCATATGCAACGTCTTCGCTAAATAAATGTATTAAATAAAACAAACATTTTCTTTGTGTAAAAAGAGACAAATATATTTTTCGTTTTTTTACTTTTTAATGAAATATTTAATGTGCAGGAGGATCTATAAAAGAAAAAACTACAAATTTAAAATGACAAAATTACAAGTTTTATATGGTGATATCTAAAGCCCTCAAAAGCCAACATTATTTTATCATGTGAGACAGAGATGCAGAATTCAACTGTGGTAAGTGAATTGTTTGCATAAATCTAATATCAGAGTCAAACCCACTGAGATTGTCATAGTCCTAACATGCACAATTCTCCCGGGAACACCAGTGCCTCCAGCTCGTGGGTCTGTATGTGACCCAGGTTAAATGGAGGGCATATTTTGGAGTGCATTACTCTCAGACAACTCTAATGCATTTTGATGAATCAAAACAAGCTCTGCAGTTGAGCTCTTTAGAAGAGGAGGTAAAGAAATAAATAAACAAAATAATTAGGCAAGCGAAATATACCCATCACCCCCAGTAATGAATGGGCTTCTTGATGAGGTGGGGGAGAGAATTAGAGCTTCCTTATGATAACTCATCAGACTTGTGTTGAGGGGGAAAATTAATCCATTCAAAGTAATAATGTTCTGGTTGCATTATAATGCGCTAATGCAAAATAATGTGCTGGTTGCATTAATTATAGCCACTGAAGCAGCTTTGCTATGGGTTAATGAGCCTGGCATGGGCCACCAGATAAAAGCAGAGAATGTCAGCACCAAAACTCTTAAAAAGAGTCAGTCGTCACCACTCTTAAAAAGACTTCATAAAAAGACTCTTTTTCCATTATACTAACAGTATCTTAGCAGTGCTTTTATTGACCAAGTAGTGCGTTCTCACCTAAAGGCCTGCAAATTCAAATGCTTCTACTAGATAACAAATTAATAATAATAACAGAATGTTATTCTATCAGTGTTGTGTTATGCACAGTTGTTAGGTAAACAGGTGTTTGTATCATAGAGGTTACCGTATTGTGTACCGTAAGGCACAACTGTAATGCCTTGACCAATCAGCATCCTGTCGTGGATCTGTTTCAGAACAGCATTTTAAGTATATAATCTTATATGCATATATCTAAACATGCTTATCTTTGAATCTTAAAGTGCTTGGTTAAGTAAATTTAATTGTGTTAAAGCTCCTCAGGGTGAGGAGTCACCCAAGGTTGAGGGTTTGACTACTGTTTAGCTATCGATCAACCATAATCCTTACCACAACGTCCTCTAAAACATCAACTATGTATGGCAAGCTCATCTTCATTAGAACCAGACGGAATGGACGTCGGCCTCAGACCATCACCGTATACATCAGGACATACTGGGCTAAATTTCAAAAGAATCAGAGATGTAACCTACAGCAATCTTTTAAATGTGACGTATTACAGTATGGCATGAATAACGTAAAGCTAGACATTACATCACTACAACAACAATCTTGCAATCGACACATGTACAGTTAACATCCCTCTGTTGTGTTCTGGTAGTGACCTCTTCTGTTCTTTCTTTTGTTCTGTGAAAAAAGTCCAAAATCTGTAAGCTGTAGAGATACTGCAACAATTAAAAAGCAAAGCGGAACTGAGCCGCCACATGCAGTATTAACCAAGCATACATAAGCCACGTCAGCAGTAGGGGCTCTTTTATTTATTTCATTCCGGAGGAGGTATTTCCGGGCAATTGCGCTGGATGCAGAGGGTAGTGCCTGCTGGTAAGGGCCAATAAAGAACTCTCATCCATGAAAGGCCTTCAGCAGAGACACAGTCAATTACCTAATGTGAGGACTTTGGTGGTGGGGGGAGAGAAAGCCTTTTCTCCTCATTTACTTGTGGGTATTTATTAAATTGCTGTCAAATTTGACAAATTTGTGATGCTCAAGATGGAGGTTGTTTTGGGGGGGCTGTTCCCCCTCCTGAACCCCATCCTTTTTCCCGAATCATGCCAGGGCGATATGCATTTTGGCAGCTCTACGTGTGCGTGTTAGCGAGACGTGTACCTTTTTCCCCTGGAGGTATTTCTTGTGTTCCTCTCGGAAGTGCCTGGTCCCATATGCCACCTGCTCGAAGGGGGTGCTGGTGTGCATCAGGACCCTCGTACCTCGTTTTTCGGTTTGCATTTGAAAATGGAAGAACACTGTTTGCCATAAAACAAAGAAATAAAACATAAAACAAATTATTTACTATAGCTGTAGCAATAATCCTTCAGTGTGCATCTAATGGAAAATACATACACATTACATTTTTATGAAACATTTTTTATTGTGCAATTCAACAATGTATTTCCAAACTACTTTTTCTAACAAAGAAAAACGAAACATATTTAGTCATTAAATAAAAAGCTTTTAGCACCATATGAACTGTGTGAATGAAGATTGGGATTGGGTGATATACAATAGGTAATCCTGATTAAAAAATACTTTTTTGAGAGGGTTATAAAGTGATTTTTTTAAATGACAAATGTTTAATGCAAGAACTAAAATATAGTAAAAATCTGTGGCATGTTTACCTCACAGCCCCCTTTACTAAGCAGTGTGATGCTTAATTTAAGCTTTTTCCACAGCTTAACATTTTGAAACGTGAATTTAAATACATTTTAAGTATCTGCAAACATCCTGTTTTTTTCCTGTGTCTTTCTGTTGTATTTAGCTTATTACTGGCCTCTGGTCCTGGCAAACACGCTCGCTAAATGCTAATGCTTGTGCTATTTTCACAACCCGGCACATGTTACTTATGTATCACCACACCGCCTCATCTCTCCCTCACAGGCACTTTTCATTCCAGTCCAGATCATTTCCAA
This sequence comes from Ambastaia sidthimunki, assembly GCA_036877625.1. Taxonomy (NCBI): domain Eukaryota; kingdom Metazoa; phylum Chordata; class Actinopteri; order Cypriniformes; family Botiidae; genus Ambastaia; species Ambastaia sidthimunki. The sequence goes on along the minus strand of JAZGTK010011564.1, from coordinate 7,366 downwards.
ACCCAAATAGCTTCTTAATTGTTGTGATGTCTTGTGGTAGTTTCTGCACATGCTGTGTGTTTGCTGGGCACACGATCAACGCAAATAGCGGTTACTTAGGAAAAATGCCAGATGTTAATTACAGTGAGGTTGATTTTGTAAATTGTACCCAAGACACTTTGTCTGGAGGAAGATTTATCCAATGTGGTACAAGAGGTGTCTGCGTGGAGGCCGGGTAAACGTCCGCTGGGCATTGGCTTGGCTTGTCTCAAAACAAACAAATAACCAACAACCTTGGCACTTTTAGTGAACACAATCTGCAAAGAAAGGGTTTTTATTCCCAATGCATGTTTCAGTGTGTGTTAACTGCCATTTATGACGATGATGAAACCAGAAATGTGGGTTGTCTGTTAGCTTAAATGAAATCCTAGACAAACACAGGAAATTAAACTATAATTGCTTCACCTGGCAACAGAAGTGTTTCACTGTGCTACACAAATACAGTGAAAAACTGGCACTTATTCGGGTTTTAAAAAAAAGGCATCTTTTCAGCAGAAATTAGAACAATGTAAACAAGCCTTTTTATATTTTTTGAATTGATGCTTTGGCAAAACCTATATTACAGATAGTTCAGATACTAAATTCTGATTGGCTGAGATGAGTTATTGTAAAGTGTCTAGAAACGCATTCCATATAAATGTGCTGAGTTGTTATGTTGCTTATTAATTATAATCAGCCTTCAATTAGGATAATAAACTACTATCTGGTGGAAGAATAGTGTATTTTAATTTTAATAATACATGTTACTATTTATTGAACGTTGTTGTCATATATTGTAATGCTGTTTTTTCCATTTTATTAAAGCAATAAGCAAAAAACTTTTTAAGTAAATACTGGCTGCGCAATCTAATGCAAAAGTTAAACTTTCCACATACCGTCCTAAAACAAGATCATTATTTATTAGAGGACTTCGTGTCACGTAAGTACCACATAAGCAATAATGCTTGCTAACGCTTTGATGGTGCAAGGCAAGGCAAAAAGGAGGGTGACATCAAACACCGCGCTGGCCCTTTAAATAATGGCCCAATCTCCCACAGCCATCCTTATCCACCAGAGACTCCAGCCTCCCTACAAGACAGATTACAGTGCAACCCATGCTTATGTGCACATGGGACGGACATCACAGAGCAAAAATTAATGTGGCCCCAATGTCCCAGAATACACAACGCTTCTGCTGCTTGCCGGCTGTTTCACTTACTGCTTTCATTGCCACTGAATTGCATTTTAATAGGGTAGTTTTTATTCATTGAAAGCCATTAAGGAAAGTTTGACTTCTCACAGGGGATCCTTTGGCAGTGCAGACCAATGCCCGGTGACAACATCCTAGGAGGCCGCCAAAACAAGGAGTGGAGGAGGAAAAAGCACAATAGGAGGAGACTAAGAGTAAGAAATAGAGAAAGATATAAACAATGTGTTAAGACATTGTGTTTGCACATTTGTAAATCTTCAGTGTAACGTAGCTTAGCTGCTAAGTAGCAAAATACACACAAATCTACTGTACCAAACTACTGTACCTACCGTACTGTAAAGTAAGGGCTAAAATTCTTACTGTAGTCTTGTACAAAATGAACATCTGATGGGTGGTATGTAATATAAAAAAACATAGCAGACGCACAACGTATGTGTTTCCGTATTTGTTTAAGTTAATATTTGTGTAAAATATTTGGTTAAGCCAATATTGGAATTCAATTTTGGATTTCTATTGAAATTTTTAATTCTGAACTAAAGCTTTTAGTATAAATACAGTAATTTAACAATTTACAGTATAGTCTTGAAAAACTAACCATAATATTACAATAAATAATATACATAAAACTATTAATTATCGGTTTCAGCCAAAAATCTCAGTTAAAACGCTTTCTTATAAACGAAATTATATTTCTTGTCAAACTATAAGCTGAATAAATTAGTCCAATATGAAAGATATTTGTTTCTCCAAATCATAGTAATCCATTCCGGAATTATCTATATTGAAGGTTGAATCAACATCAGTAGGACTGAAATTAAGCTTGCGATAGAGAAAAAGGAGCAGAAACATTTCGGTGTCTCTTTGAAACATTACGGAGGAAATTAGCGGGAAACCAGAGTGAGATCCTGGATCAAAAAGACTCTAATCAAGCTTCTCCATGCCCTGCAGACACCACACGTATAATACCATTTACACAGTAACAACCTCTCCTATTACAGCGTGTTTGGGGTGTTCTGTGTTAATGGGGTTAGCTAATTTACTGTTTAAAGTCAGAGCAAAAGAAAAAATTATAAATGTGATTAATAAACATTGCGCATTGAGCTTGTAATTAAAATAAAATGCTGTGGTTTAAAAACAAGTAACGTTGTTCAAGTAACGTTGAATAAACATTATTATGGTAATCCTCTGCAATAATTATATACTAGAGAAGAGAGTTAATAATGTCTCAGCAAAGATGAAATAAGTATAGCTGCACAGATGAAGAGCTATCAGTAGTTATAAAAGCGGTATTTTTGGCAGCATTACTGTTGTTTGGTTGTTTGTTAACTTGTTTAGCATCTAATCTCACTTGAGATTTCACCATCTGTTCTGAACTTTATGAGAAAACAAAATATGAGGCTTCTGTTGCGTGATTAATATGCATCTACACAATGTCACAAAGAGCATGAAGACTCAACATTTTCATACCGTAAACATTATTTTAAGCTAATATCTCCATCGGTAACTGAGATTTGTGTGGCAGAATTAAACAGCATTATAAAATTCAGATTGAAGTACAGTATTTATTTAGCTCAGAATCAATGCACTACATCCACTTTATAGTGCGTGTCCTCCACTCCTGCCATCTGAGCTCCTCTCTGGCCTCCTCCAGGGCAGTGATGGATGTTGCCACGTGCAGACTTGGCTCCAGGGGCCGGTATCGTTGTTCCTGCACCTCCAGAGCTGGGCGAAAGGGCCCCTGACAGGTAAGGGGGATAAGGTAAATGTTTTATTGCCCAAACTCGCTTGCCTCTTTATTGATGAGGCCCCTGTGGACGGCCAGCTGGCCCCCCAAAAGTCTGACTCTTCTCATCTAAGATATTACCACACCTGACCAGTGATGATGACGGTGGGATGGCCATACAGAGATGATGGGCCTGTCTGAGGGAGGAATGAGATGAGATGTTTTTTAACTTGGGCAAACACACTTGTTACATGCATAAGTTATAGTTCTGGTGCTCTTAGTTTAAATGTGACCTTCAGACATGCTGTTTTTAATTCATGCTTGCGCAACATTCTCTGTCCTTGATACTATCAAGACCAGATCAGCACCTGGCACTGACCAATCCCCTCACTTCCCCTAACAATACACATAATCAATCTATCACTCGCAGATCCTTATCWCACKGGGAGAGATGCATAGGGAGGGGCTTCACCTCGGACCACAAATAATTGGGAGACAGAGAAGAGATAGAGAGAGATGGCACGAKGGGGAGGGGTGCTTATTCTGGGGTCTTTGTAAGGGCAAAATGCAGATAAATAATGCATCTTCATCTATCGCACATTGTGTGAAAGATGTGGCAGTTTTTTTAATGAATTCTCACTAACTGGGCCCAGCTGGAGTGAAAGGCCGGCCCAGTGAGAAGAACTGAGGCTCTAATAAAACCAAATGACTCACGCTTCATTTCTGCTCACTTATGTTTTACATTAATAGAAACCAATAATAAGAACCAGTTACCATAAAAGTCACGGACCGTAAATAACACAAATGGCAAATACGTATCATCAAATCTCTCCCACAGCTGGACAAGATGACATGCTAGATTTGGAAGTACTTAAAGATATTCTTTATCAGGGCACCTTTACATGCTGCAGTATTCCCTCACTGAGAGTTGCTTAATGGGATCCATGGAATAAAGGGGCCTTGGCTTGACAGGAATGCTTATCACCGGTTATCTGGCTGTCTAAATGCTTCAGCTCTATCCAGATGTGATGGGAGGCACGTTTAATGATATTATTCTATTTTTACAGCAAGCGTTTCAAAATGATCTCATGGTGACAATAAATCCTGGCTTTAATCATAGTTATCTCTAAATCTCTTTTGTTAATTGTCACTAGACTTTGTCATATTTTAGGGCCTTTATATTACCAGAGACCAAGGGGATGCCAGCAAACACTTTAAGTTGATAAAATACCTCAGTGCCAGGTATCTCGTACACATAAGTTTCTAGACAAATTAAATTTTTTCGTAGACAAACAAATGATCCAACAGTAACAGTACATTATACACACTTTAAAAATCATTGATCTTGGCCAGTATTCAAAAATAATATATGATGCAATGTTTAAGGAAATTATAAAGTAATTGTGGGCAACCTGTGGTTTTTGATGTAGGGCTGACCGACGCTCTCTGCCTGGCATCGATTGGGGAGGTTTTAAGGCTCTTTCTCTCTTAGGAGCTGATCCTGGTTTAACTCTCTGAGCTCCATCTCATCAGGCTCTGTCCTAAACGCCAGGACTCTATAATGAACAAAATATACAAATAAATCAATTAATCACTGTTCATTTCCTGATTTTTGGATGCTCTTCAATAACAGTTATTGAGGCAACAACATTTGTCCATTTTGTTTGCCAGGATTACATGCAGCATGAAAACGATCTACAATACATGAAAGATTAAAGTTTTCAATAAGAATAGCTCATAAAAAAACAGGACATTTTGCAAAAATCTTAAAAGAAAGCTATTTAGAGTGAAATGTATGCATCCTACATTAACACTCCTTGGAGATTTGCTGAGGCCCTCTAGTGGGTCCCTATCCCCCTGGATTATAACTATTGTGATATATGTACGCAAGCTGCCCACTCACTGCTCTGACAAATTCCGTTAGCATAAAGTCCTGTTTCTAAACGACTGCCCTTCCCATCAAACCCTACTGAGAGTCTTCCAAACACATCCACACCCAATTTTAATAACTTATTTGCTATCGATGGACTTTCTTCCTCATCTGACTGCTAATGTTTTCCATTGCATGTCTCATTACAGGTATCCATGCAAAACCCCAGCCAAAACACATTTAGCTCTCAGGAAAAGAAACCCACTTTATTCGGTCAACCACAGCAAAACAATTATACTTGTCACCTCCCCCGAATGGACACCCATCCATCATTTTGACATCTGTCACGTTTGCAAACGTAAACGTCTGCTGGCTAACTATGGGCTGTGTGATGTTACCGTAGCACTTCAGTAAGTCTTGGTTTGGCCTACGAAATAATGGCTGGAATAATTAGTCTCCGATCCGACACTCAAATGTGAGTAACTAGCAGTATATGCTAATAACGTTTGCGGGTAACACACCTACGTCTGGGTTCCTGGTTTGGACATCATAGCTCTGGGTGTAACATGGTGGGCGGTACGCCGCAAACTCCCAACTTGCTTTGGACTTACAGGAAAAGAGCAATGATGTTGACCCTCGTACCGAGGAACTACATCTATGTCAGCACAGCCACTTTTGTCCAGCGGAATTTTCTCTGGTTAACGATGAACCATGGGAGACCCATCCATTTCCTGGAGACAAGGTCAGTCTGTGGGAACATAAGTTGCCCAGTGTAGAGACACAGAGGGAGACAAAGCAGGGAAGAGGAGAGTTAGACTAAGAAAGAAAGAGAGAAAACTCAAAAGCAACTTAAAGCTTTCCTGCACAGACAAGCAATTCATTCTGGGTTTGAGGTTTAAATGATTGACCTTTCTGGGGATGCATCATCAGGGTTGAATAATGTGCATGGTCATGTGTGCTATTTCAGTGGGTTTCTTAACAGACCCAGAGACCCCCACCCAGTCTCACAGCCAACACAGGGACCATAGACAAATGGTTTCTCTGAAATCTAACTAAATGACCATGTTAAGTGCCAATTTAAAATAGCCATTATAATGCACACCAATCTGAGATGTCTATGCAGTATATATAACCTCTGCAGATATATTAATGACCTACATTACATGGTGTAAGAATTGTTTACAGTAATTATTATTAATAAATGTAATTAATAAAACTATTTTTGACCATGTCACCATTTTGCAAAATCAATTAGCCACTTAAGGAGGTTATTTTACAGTATGGTTTTGTATCTAACACCCCTTATCAGCTGGGCAGTAGATTAAAAAATAGTATTAATAAAATGACATACACTGTAACCAAAAACGTTACATAGTGACGGAAAAAACCTTGCCCCTCTTCTTCCTCTCTCCATCCCCTCTGCATCTCTTAACTAGCATGTGGTCCCTCGCATCTGTTGTCCATTAGCCATTAGCTGATGTATTATTTCTTGATTTCCTCTCTTAGACTGCAGGCAGCTGGCACTCATGTCCTCTTGCCCTGTCCATGCTGTGGTTGGCACTAAGCGTCCAGTCAACATGCAGGAACATGGGCTGTGATGGCAGGGACAGGACGAGGGCCACAGGAGGCTGTGATGACCATAAAAGTATGAAGGAGAGCCCACAAAATATCTACTCACCCCACACTGTTGCTGAATCAACAACGGCCAGACCACTTCATCATAATTATCAACAAACATTATAGCCAAATGGGATTTTCACATTGTAAAAGACATTCTTAGTTCAATTCTAAATAAACAACCCTGATAGATATATGTTCACCTCACTGATTTAACAGTACAGTACCTGTTTAGTGCTCAGGAGGTGGTGAAGTCTTTGAGTCTGGATGTTTTTCTCCCGTTCCTCTTTCTCCAGAGTGATCCATTATCGCTCTCTTCTCTGGAGCTCTGGAAATTCTTCCAGGTCTCTCCTGGGAAGCAGAGAACAGTACACATAAACCCACAGTTTTTCCAACCCAGCTGAAAAGTCCCAAGACATTAGCCGTTTCAGACAATGTTCAATACTTCTGTGGATTGTTCAAAAAAGCAGCTGTACTGGCAAAATGACACTAAAATTGAATCTGAAATCCAGGGTTTATCCATACTGATTTAGGAATGAACAGATTTTTACAAAACTGTTTTGTAGCTGTATGTGTTGCAGAGTGTGGGTGTGAATGTGCTAGTACATGTATACTGTTATAACTGCTACATTTTTGCTTTTTACATACAAGCATCTACAAACACATTCACAGGCCTCTTTTCATTCTTCAGGTAAAAGATGTAGTTCCTGATATAGGAGAACATTCCTGGTGCTGATTTTGGATTTTAGCAAAGCTTAAGTTCTCTATTAACCAATGAGCATGTAGGACTGGGGCTGGCTTTATAAACTAGATTATGAAAAAGGTTGATAAAAAACAAGATAGTATAACTGCTTTACAGTTATCTGGTCAAATTCTGTTTAGTAATAAGCAAACTTTTTTGTCAAAATTTAACTATACGTGGACCTTT
>JAZGTK010011563.1:0-15517 GCA_036877625.1 Ambastaia sidthimunki | reverse complement strand
CAGGAAGGATGATTCACAATGGGTGGTCTTCACAGGGAATGTGAAACACCGGGGGTTGATGACACTTCAGTGTGCATGTAATTTAGAACAAACAAGAGAGAAAACGAGAGACAGTCTGTCTAAGCATGTATCACCTGAAGGACTTCCTCAGGTGAGATCGGTTCTATGAACAGAACCAGAAACATTCCAAAGAGACGTGTGATGGGTCACGACCCAACGATGGCTCGCAGGTCTGTTCTAAAAGGGACGCAACAGCAGTGAAAAAATGCTAAATGCAGATAGTGCACTGCAACCACCATAGTCATAGATCAACAAAATGCTCTCCATGTGTTTTGTTATTGATATTAAAGACTATTGATATTAAACCATATGACTTTGGGTTTGAATTCATCTGTTGCTCGGTAGCCAAATTAGGAAGATGTCAACATTGGGAAAGTACTTAACACGCCCTTAAAACCAAGAACAAAACTGCAAAAAAATAAAAAAATATTAGCCAGAATACATAAAATATGTTTTTTTTGGCAGCAAGGATTAACATGGATTGTGCCACAACAATAAAAATTTTGTGTGGTAAACAATGTTGCTAAACTATTCCTATTTGTTATAGCCATCCCTATTATTATTATGACAACACTGTAATAAAGACTGGGGAGAGAGAGTGAGGTGGGGTAAATCATGTCGGGTGGAGGAGCGGGGCAGTGCTCCAGATATCTGGGGTGGCAGTTTCTCTCCTTTGCCAAGAACTCTGTGTTACAATAATTGACAGTAATGGCTTTGTAATGACGGGCGCTCTCATTGCCTGTTAGCAGCCACGCCGTAAATCACCTCGAGGAATTCAGTGGGAGCTCTGGTACTGGACACACACTGCTGGGCAGACAAATCAGTGTGTGTGTGTTCATCCCTCCCACATTTAGGCTTCAAATTGTGGGTGGTGGCGTATGTTTCATCTCAGACACTTAAACTGTTTTTATGATGCCTAGAGGTCCTTAAATACTACTAAAACCCCAGCAACCTGAACATACCAAACCCATGAATTAGCTTTTACATATTCCAAAGAAATTTATGACTGACTCATAGGTAGCATGATAAATAACCAAAGTACAGGCCCAAGAAAAACATTTGCGCTTTCAGATGAGCTGGATTTAAATGTGTGATTTTTTTATGTCGCTAGAGGCCCAAAATATACACACACATACATATTTCATAAACAGGATATTCATCACAAAAAATGCAGGGCAGGGCTTTATTTTATTCATGTGGATTTGATTTAGTTTATGAAAAGTTGCCATAACCTACCTAAATAGAGCCAGGTAGCTGGAAGGGAGGGGTAAAATTTAAGCGAGACTGGTGACATCAGTCAAAAAGGAAAGTCACTTCAGAGACGGAGCAACACACTACGTCTTGCATAAATTAGACAGAGCAAGACCAGGAATAAGAGCAGAAACGTTGATGGACATGCATGTTAATTTGTGACATACCTTTTGGGTTTCTGTTGGAGCACCTGGAACACACTGACCCTGAATGTTTCATTTTCATAACGCTCATGTACAAAGTCCTTGTAGATCCGGAATTCTACAGCAGTCACGGTTTCTCCAGATGGGATACGGGACAGGTCGAAACGGAATTCTCTGTGATGCTGATGATACAGCCGCAGTTCTTCATCTGGTTCCACTACAATAAAAACAGCAAGAAGAATTAGTTTATACACTTTTACCTGGCATATATGTAACCTTGTTGACATGAGAAGTTTTATAGAAAATTAAAAAATGAACAAAATCTAGGTAACATTTTGGTAAACTTTTACTATACTGTCTGGTCAAATAAAAAAATAATTCTCTAAAATTGATTTAGTCTGAATGTGAAGTACGGGCGTTTGTCTCATTTGACTTCATAGTATTGCTGCCAGCCAATGAGCACACACATTTCAACCACAGCATAAGTCAATGTGCCCAAACTTCATTCTGTCAGAAACACTCTGAGGTCACACTCAGCGCTAACACTTGATTGCCTCGCCCACATCACTGTGCCCAAAAATGAAATGTTTGCTTCCATATGCCAGTGATTGATCTGAGCCCTGGGGACCTCGAAGACTGAAACTGGGGGAGAAACCACAGGCCCTACATCCACCCACTATAGACTTCAGTCACACACATGTGCCAACCACAAGAAAAGGCTTGGCCCGGAAACCAGCAGTGCCCTGCATACATATATACGCAATTGATATATAAGTGCGTTCAGATGGTATGTCGGTGGTTCAAACCAAGACGCTAACCACCCAACACTAACCTGAGTGACGTGTTAACTGCTGTAATTTAGTCCGATTATGGATATGGATGTGAAAAGATAAGCATTTTGCACACGGTTGCATTTTGTCTATGGTTGCCAAAATATGGTAGCCAAATAAAGCAATTATTGTGACTTATTTGTGATTTGAACTGTGACATGATAAATATGTAATATCTTTACCCAGCACTAATTCAGCCAAGCGTGTCCTCAAATTTTTCAGTCTGATTGGCATTGGCCGAGAATTTCCTGGAGGTTTCCAACATGCTGTTTTTACAACACTAACCAATTCAGTCACCCTTCTCTCCCTGTTTCAAAGTTTTTAGTGCCATGTGTGACCTTCCACAGGTATGGAGAGAATCGATTTTTGAAAACTACTTTTATGCACATCCTGCCCGAGTTCATGACATCGCATTCTCGACACGAGCTACGCGTTTGAATCTTTCCCAGCATCTCGCAAGCGTGTCATTATTGCAGGAATCCATGCATACTCAAAATAGAGTCGTTTGTTTACCGCATTTAAACAGTGGAAACTGTTTTTTATAGAGGCAATAATTATTTGTAAGGAGTTGGTGTGTTTATGTTAATCACCATATGATGCAAAGTTCAGATATGTATGTTGCTCCATATGTTGCTTCGCTTTTGATCTGAAAACAAGTATGTTTGCAATGCTTTTGGCAAAACAAACATTGTTATCTGTCCTTGACTGATGGAAAAGATATGTATTAGAATGTGACACAAAGCACGGTTTACCCCTTTACATTTACAAAATCATGATCATATCTGCCTCCTGTGCTCTAAAACACAAATCCCCCCAAAATGTCCTGATTTCACCATTCTAGGGTGAATGCTAAAACATCAGACATAACAAATCTGTTTTGAAAAGGGACAAAAACTAATTGGAGGACTAATGGGATTTTGGTGCAGAAGCAGATCATTCTGAGGTAAGATCTGCTTACTTTGAAATCGGCTTATCAGCATAAACATGTGGATTTGCAGTCTGCTTGGTTGCTTCTGCATTCAGTTTGGAACTGAAAAGGAATTTTGATTCACACCTCACAAAGGGGATCAGTATTTGTTTGGTATTTATTGGTAGTTATGTGTAACTTAAATTAAACAGAACAGGAATTAAAAATACTGAAGACAAGATGCTCAGCAGATGTCTTTCAAAATGTTCAAGGCCAGATTTGGAAAGGTCATGCAATCAATGAAATATATATCTATATCAACTTCTCTTTGAGAACATCTGGTTCTTACTGTGAGAACACCACTGGAGCATCATTATCTTTGTCTAACTTCCATGTGAAATACGCAAACATGGAAAATGGGAGTCAGGTCATTTCTGCCATGAGCTGCTCTATGAGGTCACAGCCAGACTGCTGGAAAATATGTTTGTCTTGTATATTTTTGTAGTAAAATATGTGTTATGGTGTGGTTTGTTTCAGGGGACCAGAACCCCTTGCAAATGAAAGCTAGCAAAGGTTAATCAAGACCAACTTTGATGTTGGCTTGACGAAGCCTTGTTTGAAAGTTTAAAAGGTTGTTTAGTTTCATAGTAAAGTTTGAAGGTCACATAGGCAGACAGACAAACAGGAAGGCAAGTGCATAGACAGACAAATAGACAGATATAAGGTGTAGCATATTATGGACCCATAAGGTTCTGAACCATTAATGAATCCGATGTTCAGTGTGGTCTCAAACTGAACAGTGGAAGGAAATGACCCTGCCAGTCATCTGCCACTCCAGTCTAATCACCCCGTCTAACAGGCACACGCTCACATTATAAGACTACGCTACCCAAGTCTACTCTCTCATAAAACACCCAGGAGACCAGCCAACTCAGCCAATTATTTCCATTATTAAAACACAACATCACTTCTTCAGCAGCTGTCTCTAGAACTGAAAGGTTTTGATGCTCCAGAATATTGGAACACTGTCCGCAGTTCAGTTTCCAAGGGAAACAAAGACAGAGACTGGGTTTAATAAATGCAATAACATTTAAAAGGGCCCTGGGTGCCTTCTGGACATAAATATGCTTGCAAACAGATTTGTCATCATTTGTTTTACACAACTGCATTCACAACCATATACAAACACACCAATCTCACAATGATTCTTCAACTATTTTGACTGTACAGACCAAGCTGTGTTCTCACACATCGAGCACATACTTAAAGGTCGTCATGGCTTGGAAGCAAGAGTGTTTGGATGATGTATGTGAACACCCCACATCTAGTTCCCTCAGCACGGTTCAGAAATGCCTCCCTAAATCCAAGTCATGCGAAACAAAGCCCCATTAAAGCCTGTCTCAGAGCTTTGAAGGGATTCTGTGGAAATCACACACATTGTTACTGTCTTTGCATTTCACTCTTCTGAACAGCTCAATTAAGTGAAGATTAAAAAAATTCAGGTCTCCCACCAGGTGAACTTTACTCACCATGAGTTTTGAAAAATATTTGAATTCTTTTGCATGTTTCATTAATATGGGTACAGATCTGTTCCAATCAAACAGTTGTAGGCAATCAGGGCTTAATATCAAAACAAGTTAGTTTAAGTATTACTTTCATAAATGCAAATAGTAAAATTATTAATAATGTACAATTATTGACTGTTAATAAAATTTCAATAATACAAATAATTATAACAGAATTTGTTATATAAATAAATGTTAGTATATGTAAGAAGGTTTTTATAGAAAACTTACAAAAAAAGACATAAAAAACTTTTTTCTGATGACCAAATCAAATGAAACTAAGGTAATTAAATACTATGGCAATGCTTATAAAATTTCCTTAATTTTAATTAATTTAAATGAATTCCAGTACTTTATCCAGTGGAACCTTATTTTATGGATTATATAAAATTACATTTTTACATAACTAAGTTTTTCTTTGATTGTGGATTCTTATGTGATCTTAATGATTGGTTCTAAATTAGAATATGAATTACATAAACCAGTAATACATTTGGGATTTTAATCGATTTTTTAAAAGACTGTATATCTTCAGATGCTTACCCAAGTTGACAAAACTCATCACCATGTCCGCGTCATTCAGAAAGCGGCTGTCCTGCTGGGTCACCATCGGGGGTCCCGGGGTCGTGTAAACTGGTTCATAAGGATACACATAACCGCTGCGCTTATATCCATCCTCTAGGATGGTGTTGTAAAGATCAAGCATGTACATGGGAGCTGCGGTGTGTCTCTCATGGAGGAACGGTCGGGGCCGGTGCGGCAGCCCGAGGATGGAAAGGATCTCTCGCTGCATCTCTCTCCGCTCTTGGCTTTTAAGTCGCCGCTGGATGAAGCTGGAGTGAATCTCATTGTCCAAAGTGAAGTTTGCGGTCATTGCATCTGCGACGATACTCCAGACACACGCCACCATCAAAACACCAAACAGCTGCAATGTAATCATTTTAACTTAGTGTTAAGAGAAAAAAAATCCACAGTTGATTTGAACTTCCAGCGTTGCTTCTTTACTTGATTATATTATTGTGATGATTTTACATATACTGAATGGCTTTCATAATCCAGTCCGGAGAAAATCTCGTCCAGCATGTATTCTGATGTTCTCCAGCGGCTGCGATCAACGCTTTAAATAGCGCGCTGAAGCTGGTGGGTGGGGCGCATGAGCATATTGGGTTGTCTTTGGTTAAACAGCCCATAAAAGACTAGTTTGGAGGAGAACGCATACTAATTACTATTGGAATACGTGATTTCTTTTTTAGATGTTTTCTTTGTAGTGCCTTTTTTCTGGTCACAAATTTAACTGGTGAGAAACAGTCATTGCTCTGTTGTTCAATAATGTTTATACTAACAACCAAGTGTGGCTAAACTGATATTAAATGCATATTGTTTAATAATGTTAATGAACCAGTTACCTATTTAAACTTGTGTGGGTGTGGGTGTGTTTAGCACAAATGTGGCCATTGACATGTTAACATGTCATGTGAGTTTGAATTATTTGAGCCATGCAGATCAATCCCAAATAACAAATCAATAATATACCTGTTAATCATACTATTTATCAAATAAGGTATTTGTATTATGGTTGTTTATGATATTTGCATATAATACAGTTAAAACTAAGCCTTGGTAAAATGTGACCAGTAGAATAGGTTAGTGTCATGGTTGAAATTTTAAACTGTGTTAAATTGTAAATTTATCAATGTTAACCTGCCAAAATATCAGTTACTAGTTAATGTTACAATAGAACTATATTTTGGTATAAGCCACCACTGCCAAAAAGACATTAAAAAAGTAGCAAAAAGTTTATGTAAACTTCTAACGTAATTTATAAAAAGAGAGACATATTATCTATTATTGTCTCAGAGTAGTAACAATATTAATACTATCTATGCTATTTTGTCAGAAACCACACAGTAGTGTTTTGTAAGGTGGAAACTGTTCCCTAAAGTGTTTCCACAACCTCTCCATTATTGCCCAGCTGACACTTTTGAGCTGTTTCTTGCTCAACACCAGAATTGCACTTTACATACAATGTTAAAAATGACAGACAAAAGCAGCCTTATCCATCTGAGCACACAATTACCACCTGACCCTGATCAATAAAAACAGCCAGCACATCCTTGACCTCAGCCTGTTTTTGCCTCAATGGGTCACCGTGTTGCACTGCTTGCCTGCCTTAATCTCTGACTGATTAGTTAGCAAACACTAGACAAGTCTTGACAAAACCCCGCTGCTTGTTATAGAGGAATGGAGATTCTAAAAGACAATACAATGACAGCCTAAATCTGTTGATCTACCATGTTGATGACCACCTGCTGTGGATAGAGACCCTTTTCCCTGTGCCACTCCGAAAGACAGCAGCCTGGATACCCCAGTCTGGCAGTCAGCATCACCCTCCTGCTGTGCTCCCAGTCTGCATGCAGCAGCCAGTCTGAACTCAAAGGTCAAATAAGTCCCACACCCTGGTTAGCTCATACGTACTGCCCATACTGAGAGGCACCAGTGATCTCACCGGGAACTCTCTTTGTCTTGCCATTAGTCTTTCCCAACCTTTCCTCCTCTGCAGACATCCATGATTGTGGCCTTATAAAGATCATATCTTTCTCACAGACTTTCTCTTTTTGATGCTGTCTCTCCTCTTCTTTGAGATCATAAGTGTGCCTAAACTGGTAGGATCTGTTGTGTGTTTATTTAACGTAAGCTGACAGGACATCATTACATTGCACATTGGACTCGTAATGAGAATAGCAAGACATCAACTTGCAACATTTGCATCAGCTATGACTTATCTAAACATATCTGACATATCTAAAAAAGCTACAGACTATTGGACCTAAAACTATGTTGCACATTTAGTTTGTTATATTTTCAGTTCTTAAAAGTACCAATTATTTTAATGGTGAAGTGATTGTGTGCAAAATAAATAAATAAATAAACAAACCCATGCTATACCAAGTTGTAATACTGTTTAGTGGTCGTTGTTTTCTTTACTCTAGTCCCAGGACAATTCAAGAGCACTCTCATCTAGTTATAAAATGCTTAAACAAGCCAGAAAACAAGCAACATTAGGTTAATCCCCCAAACCTATATGAACAAACCACTCAATTCCACTCAGGTGGAATCTCTCAAACAAGATCTTACAACAAAGCAAAACATGCCCTGAGGAATAATCCATTACTCAAACCAGCTCTTAAAACCTATTAGGAAGGAATGACCACTGTTCAAACCAGAACTTTGGGTAAATGTATCTGCTAAGTGAATAAATCTAAATACATTGTACTTCTTATCACACAATATGAGATTAGATATTCAAGAAAATTATATTACGATTCTTTTAAATTAATCATTTTAGACATTTTGGTCATTTAACAAGACTAACTGCAACATACATTTAATATTAACATTAAAAAATGTTTCGGACGAGACACTTGGGGGATGGGATCCTTATAATATTAACTGTTGATGGGAGATAATCCCACGACTGGTCATTCGCGATTTAGGGGTCTTTGTACTAAAACAATGAGTAGGGAGCCGCCCTTATGTGCTAACAACACATTCAGCTATGAAAGTGAGGCACAAAACACATGATATGTGCTAATGTAATCACACCAATAGGTGCGAATTGCCCTCCTGAAAGCGTGCACGTTTGTGCGTCTGAACGTATGACAGGGATCTTCTCAGATAAAAAGTCAATTAAAAGTCAAAGATAAAAAGTCTCAGATAAAAAAAAAATCAATTCAATAATAATAAAAAAAAAACACCGAATGAGCCTGTTCAAGTAACTGTCGAGGTTTGCCCAATTTACCGAGAAGTTTTACGAGTGAGTTGCTGACGCTCCATACGTGTAAATTGCTGAAAGACACCGAGAGCTGAATTATTGTGAAAGACAATAATCTGCAACATGCGTTCACACTTACGACTTTATTTACATGTTTCATTAATATAACATTACAATGATATAATGTAAATGTAAAACGAAGATGTAAAGGAACAGGTGAATCGTTTTAAAAGTGTTTAATTTAAAAAAGAACCGGTTCATGGAAATGAATCGGACTTGACATTACTAATGGTCAAGCCTATACTGTCACCTTGCGGAGAAAACATTGTAATACAAGGTCTGTTTAAAGAGGATTAAGTTCGTCAAGTCAGCGATTTTACTAAATATTTCATTAATATTTGTACAAGCATTATTTTAAACGGATCCAGGTAATAGATTGAAAAATCATCACAGTTATGTTGCAAAACGTTTTTAATAAATTTATTTTTGGATAAAGGCACAACACACATTAATATTTTTTTAAATAAACAATGACCTGGTTACAACCTAATAACATTACGACTATTAAAACAATTTAAAATTATATTTGATAAAAAGTAGATCTAGAGTTTCATCCAATAAGCTCTAAAACGCCAGTTTCACAGGAAGTCAGACTCCTCACTGCGCATGCGCTTATTCTATATAACACGTGTGCGCTTTTTCCTGCTTCCCATTTCTCCAGCTCACTGGTTAGGGTAAGTTTACCGTTTGCTTTGATCGTGTTCCGTATTAAACTATTCTTTATAACGTCACATTCTATAGAAACTTCATGAAGTGTTCATTGTGTTAAATGTGTAAGCCAAGTTTGTTTCAAGGTAGGAAGTTTTATTAAAGTAATCATGCGTTGACCACGTTGCTTTGCACGTGGAAAGATTAAATGACCAGTTTAATGTCTAATGTAAAACAATTAACGTACTCTGTATGTTTTTGTTAGCGTATGTTTTTGTTTAAAATCATTCTGTATTTTTTGTTTACAGACCGTGGGTTGTTGGAACGAGAACGATGAGTTTGATTTCGCCATATTTAATATTGGTGAGTACATATTTATACGACATACTTGATTTTGCGGTTCACAAAGATCATTTGGAAACCGTAGAACATAAAACAAACCGATTGCAATGATGACCAAACTTTTTTCCCCAGCAGATCGACTCTGTTGACTCCTTAAGAAAAATAAGCCAAATCTTCTGAGCAACCAGAATGCAACAGTAAACTGGTTTTAGTGTTTTCATGGTAATTGACTTGAGTTCTTTTGTTTCTATAGATCATACTGTTACCAAATGGGTAGCCACAAATTCATCAGACTCATGCCTTTAACAGTCTGATACGGGTAAGGTTCGCTGTTGTTTTGCTTTTTGTTATCTGGTGCACGTGATGACTTAACTTTTTTCCCCAGCAGATCGATAATGTTGACTTTGATCTTTTAATTAAAGCCAAAATTTCTGACGCACCAGTCAAGTTTCTTGTATACAAGTAATTTACATTGACTTGTTCTTTAAACAAGTGTTCTGATTTCTTTAACAGGACAATGTGAATAAGATTGTCAGACATTGAATGACCCTTGATGGTCACAGAGCTCGGCGGCTGAAGGTATTCTGTAGGGGTTTTCACCCAGCATGTTTGTATTTTTTTTTCTTAAATTATGACTCTTCGCTTTGTGATAAGTATATAAACTATGGTCTTTACACATTGTAGGGGCTTCTAAATGGAGAAGCAAAGAAAGGTGTAATGGCTCCCATTCCCTAATAATGGTTCCCTACCTAGTAAAGGAGAAAGCTTGAAAATGGCACTGGACCCAAGTGAGGAGACTTCATGTTTTTGACCAATTTCAGATGTATAAAATGTGCAGCAGTTGTATGAAATGTGGCTCTGGTCCACTGTTATTGTTTGTACTTTATACCATAATAAATGTTACCTAGATTTTCAGTAACTTGTACAATAAATTCAGTAAAATACAATAAAATGGAGTTGTCATTTATTAACACAAATGTCTACACTTCATGTGGCATGCAGGTAGTAGTGTACAAACTTGCACTGCTTTTGTGTTTGGGAATCTGCACTAAGGTGCCATAAAGGACTTTGCTATTAGGTGCATTAGTTTTGAATGTTTATAAATCAATGTACATTTTCAAGAGTAGACACTAATATACAAGTTTATACATAATCATCCATAAAGTATCTTCAAATAACTGAATATTGTTTAAACTCAACCACGCCTGGGTGAAATAATGTATAGACTGGAAACTAGAGCAACTAGTTTAGAGCCTTGTGTAAAACACATTTTTAGAGTTCTTATTACATACACATCTCAAAGCATATGAAACACAAACTTAACTTACAGACATCCGGTGATAAGACTATAACAAGACTGGAAACATCCCATGTAAATCAAATGTAATTCAAATAAAAACCTTTACAAGAAATCAGCCCCACATTCCACTGTAAAAAAAAAATTCCTGGAATTTCTTGTGAACATCTTAACAGACATGTTATGATCCAAATAACCTGAGGAAAAACAATGCATAATTTAAGTAAATAGTTTGCTTTCAAAACAGCACTGAGATGTTTTATTTCCTTTTTACATACAACTGGGAAAGAACAATGTTCATATTAAAAGTCAATACTCACAAGATCATGCAGAACATGATGAAAATGTTCCAAAGGGCAATGAATATGCGGAAGTACCGCAGACTCAGCAAAAACTCTCTTATGTTGTCACCTATACACAAAGACAAATAAAAAAGTCCCTTATCTATTTTCTAACGGGTGATTTAATCAAACTATTCCAATTATGGGCTTAGTACAGCTGCACACGGCGTAATGACCGTATTTGCTGCGTTTACCATAACATCTCTTACCGCAGGATGAAAGACACAGAAGATCTGAGGACACTTGGGGACAAACAGTGCTGGGTTATATTACCTGTGCTGGATGCCCGAGATTCATCTCCAAACCCCTGTGACTGCGTCTCTCTCTTCTTCCTGTGTGCACACACAATCCGCTGTCAGATGACGTATGGCGCTATGGCCCTGATATTCACAATATTATGGGGACAAATAAATTTTGATATTGTGGGAACATTTTAGGTTCCCATGAGAAAACAAGCTTATAAATCACAAAGAATGATCTTTTTCGAAAATCTAAGATATCAGAAAGTTTTCTGTGAGTGTCAGGTTTAGGGTTAGTGTAGGGGGATCCATTATGAAAATCATTACGTTTATGAAATGTCTCTATAAAACATGAAAACCATTGTATGTGTATATACTCACAGTTTAAAGTTGAGCACTGCGCCCGCGTTTACGAGCAGAGTCCTGAACACACACATACATACAAGATGAGTGACGTGGAGGGGAAAAACACACTGATAATACACTATCAAAAGCATATATTATAGATCTGAACATTATATATAACTTTCCCTTCATGTATAACCCGAAACTTCGTTATTTTAAGTAGAAAACAGCGAAACTTACCCAAAAATTAAAAAATCTCCAATCATTTTGGCCAATTATTTCCGCCCTGTGTTGTGTTTTTCTACTTCTTGTGTACAAGCGTGAATGGCGTAAAAGTCTTAAATACTTTACCGCCATCTGGCGGCTGTAAAAGAACATGACAGTGTTGTTTCCTAACCACTACGAAAGCTGCAGTTTATGCTCTGAACTTTAAGCAAAAATCGTTAGGCGTTAGGTAACCATGATTCTTTGTTTATTTATCTAGAAAAAAGAGATATGGCACATATTAGTGTATATAGTACATGTTGTCACACTTGAACATTAAACAGTCTAGCATAGGCTTTACAGCAAAATGTAAACAGTACAAAACAATCTTGAAACACAAATTCATAGGATAGCAAAAATGTGAATGGTGACATAAAATATCAAACATTTTGGCTAACAAATATTGCCATTAATAAATCTACAAACACATGACAACTTGCCCCAGGCTGTCATTAATGGAAACACCTCTTTCTGACAACACAATTCAATCTTTCTGTCCTTTCTGTTCGTTATACAACTGAATCTTTCTTGAGTGTATGTTAGTGTCGTTTCCTTCTATTCACTTGTTTTCCCAACAGCTTGCAAAAATAAGTCGATAGGGATTTTAGTTTGAAGGATACAATTCACAAAAATATTTTAAGAGTGTTTTGATCTAAATGTTAAAA
Organism: Ambastaia sidthimunki; assembly: GCA_036877625.1. Lineage (NCBI taxonomy): Eukaryota > Metazoa > Chordata > Actinopteri > Cypriniformes > Botiidae > Ambastaia > Ambastaia sidthimunki. The sequence continues at coordinate 2,788 of JAZGTK010011563.1, read as the reverse complement.
CACCTGCTGAAAAAAACACACATCTGTCAATGGGATGATAATGGTGAGATTAAATAACTTTGACTGATAATCGATTAGGTTTACACTTTTAGTCCTCTTCCACTAAGTGGCGGTAGTGATACTGRCTATGAATCCAGTATCACTACCGTGTGACTTGATTTAACCTCAATAGTGCGTCTCAGCCTGTGCCCTATATTAATAGGCAGCTGTATATGAGCAGAGCCCTTTACTTGTGCACACGGAGGGTCTCTTCATGTGGTAGGGTCAGCGGAACATTATGGAGGTCCTGGATGTCCTAAATTTGGGCGAAATCGCCCAGTACTTCTCGAAGATGGCGATGTTTCCCGTTTTTGATGTCGCTTATTATATCGTGTCTATACTCTACCTCAAATATGAACCAGGTAAGAAGAATTGTTGTTTAGGTGGCTGAATTACACTATCTATGAGTACTGCGCAATATAACAGTAAAGCTTATTTTGGGTTAAATAAAAAAGATAATATCTTGAATTATTATTATTCGTTGTTATTGCATTATGCTTATCAAATATTGGAATAAATATGAAACATATTGCCAGTGAAGTAACACAAATTATTTATATTTTCAACAAGTGTTGTGTAATTTTAGTTGCTACAGGGTTGGCTTTCACTGATACTGTATTTGTAGTAGGTGGCAGAATAGTCGTGCAAATAACATCAATAATGCGTCTCATCATTCTGTCTATATGTATGGAAAGAGTTTTGTAAGTCTTAAAGACCCTCCTGGAAACACGATAGAGTCCATGTGCATTCCGCTGCGAGTCTCACTGCAATAAATAGAAGTGCCCTAAATAGACCGCAGCAGCAGAAAGGACACGCGCGGTTGATGAAGACCACTTAATTTGTTTGGCAAATTCATTTAGACTAGGCCTTGCACTTTCATTTAACTATTTATATTAGTAACATGTTCGCGTCACATTTCATATTCGACAAATCGTCGTATTAATGTAAATTAAAAGTAGTACATTAAAATCAGAACAAAGTCTGCCATAATTTTCTTTTCATTTAAATACTTAACACTGCGTTTAAATAAAATTAAATAACAATTTATTCACTTTTTTACCATTACATTAAAGATCGAGAGATGCCTGTTTTGAGTTATATCAACCCACGTTCCCATAATAATGTTAGATTTTGGTTTCTGTTTGGTTATTTGGGAACCAAATAACAATGTGTTACAATAACGTTCCAAGTATGTTTTTTCAGTCGTTTTTTTAACTTAGCTGGAACACAACAAAAATGGCAAACAAAAATTGTTAGCTGGAAATTGTCTTTGGTTATTTTCTGCACAGGTGGGTAGTAAATTGTTGCAACTTTTAATAGCATCAATGGAAATACTAAGGCACATTTGTTTGAACTGCACTATTTACAAATTTGTCATAAAGCATATGGTGAAGGAACGTGATATAAAAATCCAACACTGTGTCTAAACATTGTGCAGTTGCTGGATAAAACTGTTCTTGTCAAATGTGTGTATGTGGGCTCGAGGCTGTGGTGTAAAACGGGGCCTACAGTTGGGATGGACGAAAAGCTTTAGGGTTACGTTTATTTTTAGTCCACATTTTAGAGGATCAGTTTTCAGTCAAAATGCCTGTTGGGTGTGTAACCGCCCAGGCTACACCTGTTCTGTAAGATTGGTTCATCCCTAGAGATTTGAAAGGGGGGACGTGGACACCATCTTGATATCTTACAATTCTCTTAAAGGTGTCAGAAATGACATTGAGATTGAAACACCATGAGACTGATGTTTGATGTTGCAATTGTGATATACAGTTGGATCCAAAAAGACAACAAATGCTTCTATTTTGTATTTTCCCCAATACACATTATAATATTAGATCTGTTAAAATGAAAGGTTAAATATTTTGAAAAATATTAATGAAAGCAAAAAAAAGTATTTTTGTATAAGTTAACATTAGTAATGTTACAAGTTTGCTTACATTTAATTAGTACCCTAAAAATACTTACTTAGTATAACTTTTTCTATTTTCAGGATCCAAAAGAAATTTCATGTAAAACTAATCATTGGTACTATTTCTAAATCTGTTCATCATATCTCTGTTGATCAGGTGCTGTGGAGGTGTCCCGGAAGAGTCCAGTGGCCTCCTGGCTCTGCGCTATGCTCTACTGCTTTGGTAGCTACATTCTGGCAGACATCATGCTGGGTGTGTCTCCAATAGACTATTTCCATAACAACAGTCACATCCTCCTGGCCTCAGCTGTTTGGTGAGGATCTTTTATATGGCTCAATGTTTGTACAGGGCACTTTACATACAACACAAAAGTTACCTTGAAGGTAATTTCAAGATATAAGGACAAGATCTTTATAGTGCACACATTATGCTTTAGCATCCTTGACCAGTGTATAATTTGATATGATGATAAAAGGAGGGGGGCATATGAATAATTTTACAGTATATCACAGTAACAGTATATATGATGTAGCTATTTTTAAAATAATTAACAAAAATGTTTACATTTTAAATACTATGTATTAATTCTCATTATGCAGGAGTGAATTAACATTTTTAAGTAAAAAGGTATTTCATCTCATTTGTTGTATTTATTTTGGAATTTACTGAACACTAATATAAAATTATTCTAGAATAAAAAAATGTGGAACCAGTGCAAAAGAGTTTCACAAAACTCTATTAGACTAAACACAATGAAACTAATATTATTAAACATAAAAATGTATCAAATCAGACTTTATATTCTGATTGTATGAACCACATTTGAAGCTATTATCTGA
>JAZGTK010011562.1:0-15517 GCA_036877625.1 Ambastaia sidthimunki | reverse complement strand
ATTTTAGATTTGCAGTCTTTCAGGTCTTTGGTTTTATCATTTTTGCTGTGTGCTGTTTAATGGCTCTGTAAACGATTTCAGCTATTTTACTTATCTAAGCCAGGCTAAGCCACTATAAATTACAGCACCCTCATCACTTCAACCATGTCCCTCTCTCCATTACCCCGCCTACAAAAATATGATTTTTTTTAAACAGGTCTTTCAGTGACATCTGTCAGTTACCTGGCAGGACATGTTGCTGGTGTTCTGCTGTGAATAAGCTACAGTGCTGAGGAACAGTGACATGATGTCATATTTGGCTACAGTGTTGCTTTGGCTTGAGATAAGATCATTGCCACTAATGATGTATCATCAATGAGGTGCTCATGCTTCCTCTGCAGTATTGTAGATCATTGTCTAAGCCTGGCTGTCCTACGATCGATTAATACAAATTTTAAGCAGTGATTCAACCAAGGGGCAATTAGATTTTGCGTGTGCACGGCGCAGAGGGCCGTTACTTTCTCTCACTGGCAACTGTCTGCATCAAAGATCTATTTGACAGTAAGAGAGAGCCTGTGGGCACGTGAGTGGGAACCGCTCGTGTATCACCAAGCTTTGCGGTGAAAAAGGGAGGGCGGGAGAGGGAAAACCAGCGCGTCACAAACGCAGCGGGAGAATTTAGGCTAGCACGTGAAACGAGGAGCTTAGACGAGGAACGGGAAACAGCGTCAGAGCAGGAACACTGAAGAGAGGAATTAGAGCTCAGAACAAGGATGAAGATGAAAGCCGTGTCCTCTGCATCCTTTAGCAGCACTAGTCTCAGATTCTTCTACTCTGTGTGCTTTGTCAAGCTTTTTGGCCCTACAGGCCTGTGAGTGTTTGTTTATACTTCTCTACAGTAGATTTGGACTGTACTGCAACACAGAAGATCTGCAGTGTGAGAGAGTGAGAGCGAGAACAGCATGTTTCTGTTTACATTCGTCCTCCCTGGATGATGTAATGCTGCGTGCTGGTTCTTGTCTGTCTCGATGTGACTGAGCTGTGGTCTTTTTCTTGTGCTTACAGTCAAGATGAGGCTGATGCAGACGGTTTTCCTGAACCCCAGGCCTCTCCACCTCCGTCGCCCTTTCTCTCAGCTATTTTGGCAGCATTCCAGCCCGTAGCCTATGATGATGAGGAGGATGCTTGGCGTTGCCATGTCAACCAGATGTTGTCGGACTCGGATGGGTCTTGCGCTGTGTACACGTTCCACGTGTTCTCACGACTCTTCCAGGTAAGAGGAAATGGAGATGGCGTGATTGTGTTTACTAAAACATTGCATGAATATTAAAATATGAATGTGATATGAATATCACATGCTTTCTTCCTGCTATGGTTAATGAAAGCAGGGAGTAAACAGAAATTTAAATTAAAGGGATGTTAGTGTTCATTTTCTGTTTAACAAGGAAGCAGTTATTTCTCAAATAATTGATGGCTTTGTTACTGGATATATAATGTATTTAGGCACAATTAAAATGAATGCATTATATATATACATTATAGAGCTCTATAGAGCATTATAGAGATTTAGGTGCCTGAACTCATTTTCCAGAGTTATAGAGCAGACCTGTTGCATGGGAAGTTGCACTGTACATATTTGCATTTAGTGCTAACCATTAATGAATCTTTTAGTAAATGGGGTGCTTAAACAACACAGTGGCACCAGATAATGCACTTCATTCTGAATTCATCCCTTGCCACTTTAAAATAGTGTCTGTAGCATTTAACATTGATATCAATTTTCAATAAAGACTCCAGATTTTCCGGCACCACATTATGACGTAAACCATCATCATTGTAAGCAAGACACTTAACCAGTTAAAGATAGGGTATGTGAGAAGACTTTCAACCAGCACAACAAAAAAATGTATCTGTTAAAAAAAATCACCTATCCTGCCTTCAACCTCCAATTGTTGTAAACTAATTGTCCCTGTCAAATGTACTGTATTTCACTTTGGATGAAAGGGTCAGCTTTAAATTTGATTAGCAGTTTAGCAATGTACAATGCTGAGTTTGTTCTCTTCTCTGTCTTTAGCACATTCAGAGGAAATTTGACTCTATTACACATGCCTCAGTACGCTTCCTTGGGGAGGGGCTCCAACGAATGGGAAACCAGTTCTTGAGCTCTCTAGAGGTCATGACCTCTTGCTCCCAGTGTCCTACAGTTCTTCTGGATGCAGAAACTGTGAGTTTTTTTAACTTGTATACTATGGGCCAAATATACACTTCTCTGAAAACGCAGATCATTAAACATTGTACAGTTTATTGATGTTTACTTAAAGATATATTTGTCAATGTCAAATCATGTATCTACATGATATATATAAATTGTGTGTGTGTGTGTGTGTGTCTGTGTTGTAGCTGGTCTCCTGTGGGCTTCTGGAAACACTGAAGTTCAGTGTGTTGGAGTTACAGGAGCATCTGGACACTTACAACAGCAAGAAAGAAGCAGCCGAACAGGTCAGATCATTGAATACACCAGTTACACACCACAAGAACATGATGACATCACTAATTCATTAAACATTTTAGAACCATGAAGTGCACAGTTGCTATGTATGGGATAATGTACATTATCCCGCTTATTATATGGCTATGTGCCACATAAATAAATAACTGGATATGAAGTACTGATTTGAAATATTGTATTCCCTCATTTGTAACAACTTTAACCCTGGCATGAGAAGAGAGACAGTGGGGTGAAACATTAAACATATAAGTAGTACCAGTCATGATTTGCAGTACCCATATAAGCAGTGTGTTATCATAACATGTCTCGGAGTGATGTGACTGACCAATCAGAATCACGTATTCTGGAGAGTGGTGTAATAATATCAGTATATGTATGCCTTCTATACTGTATACTACCAGTCAAAAGTTTAGGATCACTCATTCATTATTTTTTTTTCAATATTTTTGAATAACAGTAAACTTATTTAAACTATTAGTTAACAAAGGTAGTTATGAGAATTGTTTCAAAATTTCAAATCAAACCATGTTATATTTTAGCATATTTAATGTAGCCACAAATTTGCTAAAATGTGCTCTTGGAATTTTACTGTCTAGTTTCTTGAGACATCACTCTGTGATGATTTGGGGAAAAAAAGATGGAAAAAACTGATGGAAACTCATTTATTACTGTTGAGCTATTATTGGATGCTTTTTGTCATTATTCAGTCCAAGTCATCCATTTCTAAAACATTTCTTTTAATATAATCAGTTTTCTAATGACAGAAATTAAGTTGGTGCAAATATACTGATGTCTTATGTGATCATAAGGAACATTTTAGGTAAGTGATCCTAAACCTTTGACTGGTAGTGTACGTGCAAGTCTTTAATTATCAAGAAAAAACTACATAAACTTCACTGTGCTTGGTATGTGTTGTCTACATGCTATATTTAAATAAGCAGAATTTTTGTGCAAGGGTTAACTTCATGTTCTTGAGGTAGAGTTATGAAATAGCATGAAAGAGGATGACGATGCAAGCTCATAAACTGCTGTTTGACGTCTATGTTCAGTTATTATTATGGTCAGCTATTATATCATATTGGGACATGAGTTGATTTAGCCACCCATGTAGTCAATTTCCATCCATATACAATAACCAAGAATAGTCTCAAAGAGCCTTTAAATCATTTAGCTGGGTGGACATGCTACAAGAGTTGTAGGGCCAGATGAGATAGTGGATGACTAGAGGACAGTAATTGGATGAGACACAGGCATTGCGTCTACAGCATTGTGTTCTGACTCCCCTATACTTATGCAGACCCTCTTTAATTTGCTAAGTAGCGCCCTTGTTAAATTTCTTACGCACAGGCGCGCACACACAATTTGTCTACTGACGTTGCACACTTACAGAAATGTCATTTGTCTATTCGGCCATAACGGCAACATTTACAGGCAAAATTTCCCATCTGCCTTACCACCTGCCGTTTACACACATACTCAAAGATCTCTATAATTCTTTCTTATTATGACGTTATAGTGTGATTAAGTGTATCTGCTCTCCTCTCCCATCTGCAGTGGTTGAATAACTGCAGGAAGACATTTGGCGAGAAAGACAGTGACCAGCGACCCAACACTCAAGCTCAGGTACAAAACACTAACACACACACACACACACTGTTCCTGAGTGTGTCTCTGTTTGAGCAAGCAAAAGAGAACATTTGTTTTAAACATTCTAATTTTATTGAATCATTCTTTTATTTAAACATTTATTTATTTTAGGAAAAAGCAAGTAGGGCTGTCACAGTATCAGGTTTTGACTACATGGTTATATGTTCAGTTAAAGAAAAAACAATAATCATATAATACAATAATACAACACAATAATATCAGTTCATTTTTAATTTTGTTTATTTATTGTTTTCTTGTTTTTGGCCAGTGAATCACATTTAAAATATGAGTGTATAGAGCCAGAGGGAGAGTTTCTTGCTATTGTGGTTCTTAAAAAAAAATGTTAAACGGGTGCAATAGCATGAGTGTCAACCAGATACTGGTGCTGGATTATTTACAATATTATGATATGCGTAGTATTAACATGGTATCAATAATAATGGTTATTAATATCACAGTTATTGTAATAACAATACAAATACTGAAAGATTATTGTATTGACCGGTATATTGTGATACCTCTATTCTCAATAGGTGATAGACAGAGCAATTGATTGTCAGATAATCAGGAATTCCACTGTTATGTAAAACACAACACATCAGTACATTTTAAAATTGTGTTTTCCAAACCTGGAAAAGACATGGATTTTTTTCGTGCTCTGCTGGTGTAAAGTGAACTTATTCTCTCCATCCTTTCTGTCCTGATCTCCAGTTCTTGTTTTCATCATTGTGTCCCGGTATGCAGTACTTTCTCTCTGATGTCACAACGCTGAAGTCAGATTTTGTGACTTGATGATGTCACAGTCTTTTATTCTATTCAGTCACACAGAACAGATATTGCTCTTACATATCTCTGTCTATATCTTTCAACCGTCCCTGCCGCTCTCTGTCTCTATTTAACTGTTTTTCCCACAAAAGGTGTTACATACGTTTGAATATGTTTTTACTATTTTTTTGTATCTCTTCGTAATTTCTCCTCCAAAAATGCATTGCATAAAACATTGCATGCAATCTTTGTGTCGTTGTTAATTATCAATGCACTGCAATATTTCTCTCTTATGGTGCTCTTAGGGTGTTATGAGCTCACTAATTTTTGGTCTCATTTCCTGTGTTTCCTCTTTTTATGACCTGCTGTCCTTCTTGCTTAGCACATGGAAATGCTAGCAGTAAGTTATTTATATTTTAGAACCTATTCACAATACTTTCTAATTCAGCTACACACTGACATTCATTCATTTTGCTCTGATGTTTCTGTGCACTCAGTCTAAATCAATAAGATTTCAGTACCACCCCGCTATCTCTTAACACTGCTAAAAACGTTGATAATTCATGATCATATATCATTACTTCATGCTTCATTAACCACTGTGGATTAAACGAGTTCTGCATACTTACGATTGTAACTTTCTAATCTAAATGGTACATATAATGCATTTAGTGTGGAAATGGAGTGTGTCCATGAACATCTGATTGGAGGATGGGAAAATTAGCTTAAATTGTTCATGTTAAGCCGGGCTCAGACTCTAAGATTCTCAGGCTGATTTTATCCTTATTTTCCATTCCAGAGAATCTGACTTCATATTCAGGATCATTACTTTCTGTTTTGTTGCTTATTTAAAGCTTCCCAGAAGCAGTGAGTTAAAGAGCAGGGAACATTGCTTTCGCATTCATTGGATAGTTCAATGACATGAAAATTCTGTAAATCATGGCAGAACTTTAATTTTGGATAATCTCTTTCCTTCAGGAGGTTGTTTAGATTATGGAACTATACATGGTCCACATCTCTGACTGTCAGATGAAGCATAGAATGATGCACAAGGGTGTAATCCTTCCAAGCCCTCCTCTCAGTTCTCAGACTTTCATCCATTCATTCATCTATCAATATCTATCTGTCCCTACAATTATCCATTCATTCCTTCATTCATCTGATTATGCTGTTTTGCTACTGACCGTGCAGAGTATTATGTTGGGATGATGGTATAATGATCTCTCTCTCTTTCTCTGTCTGTGTGTGTCTCTCTCTCTAGGAACTGGAGTTGTGTAGAAGATTGTATAAGCTTCATTTCCAGTTGCTGCTGCTCTTTCAGGCCTACTGTAAACTCATCAGCAGGGTGGACACCATCAAAAGAGAGGCTGAGGTCTGTCTGCTTTCACATAAAGCAGCATTGGCCAAACACACACAACACTGAGGGCTCGATATCCGTTATCCTAACATTTGTAACATTTCGTGTGCGTGTGCGTGTGCGTGTGCGTGTGTGTGTGTGTCAGTATGGATGCATAAAAAGGTCTGTCAGGGCGTAATGCTTTAGTGCAGTGTAACTTAATTATGCTCACTGAGAGAGACTGATGCTGAACACAGACCAGAGCAAAGCCATTCCACCTATCATCCATCAATACTAACTCACTTCTACTGCGCGCACACACAGATAGACCTCCTCTGACATTTATGTACTGAAACACGCATGCACAAATGCATCACAATTATATTGATATACAGGTTTTGGGTTGGTATACTGTTGTCACATAATTTGTGTATTGTTAAATTAAAGTACTTTGCCTTAAGTTGTAAAGATATTGACGTTTCTATGATGCATTAATGATTTTCAGGTAACGAACATGTCAGAGGAGCTGGCCATATTAGAAAGCTGTCTGAAGGAGGCAGAGTCAGTGAGTGATGGACAAGAAGGAGTGGGCGAGTTTGAAGTGGACCAATCAAGCACAGAGACAGCTATTCACTCACTCATCGAGAGTCTTAGAGCACGTGACTTCAGCACAGCCATCACCCAAGTTAAAGCGTTTAGGTAAGCTTGCATGCACACTAGTAGCTCCGCCTACAGTGAAATGTTATCGGTCCAATCTTTGATATGCCGTTAAGTCATCCCACGAAACATCTCTCATTTCTCTTTTGCATTAATCTTATGTTTATGAACCTTAACTTGCTATCATCTTCCATTTCCAGGTGTCTGTGGCCTAATGACATATTTGGCAGTGACAAGGATGATGCTGTGCAGACTTTGCTGCATATTTACTTCAGGCACCAGACTCTGGGTCAGACAGGATGTTTGGCTGTGGTGGGCCCCAGCAGGGATCTCTCTCAGGCCAGTGCGCGCCTCATGGAGCTCAACCTGCAGATCCGAAAAGCTCTCTACCAGGCTCAGACACATACACACCAGACATGCATTCTCTCCCCAGCTCCCACACCCCACATCCAGACACAAATTGACACACAGAACACAGTCCTCAGCACTGAACTGTGAGAGATTCAACAGGTCCAGACTGGGTCAGAGCTGAAAGGCAAGAATTGGACTCTCTTCCTTGACCCAGAAGGATACGGACAGAAACCAGTGGGATAGGTTTGAGAATTCACGTAGACTTCACCTCAAAGGGCTAAAGAATGTGTGGACATTAGTTGCTGAAAACTATATGATTTCACACGTCCCCCATTTTTATTTCCTCTCACCCTTTTAAGTCTCCAATATAGTTAAAATTCTCCAAATGTCAGCTGCAGACATGTGATTAAAAAACAAAGTCAAGAACCATTTGTAGGAGGGACACTGGGCAATAATGATGCTAAATTTGAAGCTGTTTGGCGGAATGACCTATGACCTTTGGGCAGTGTCTTTAGAATGACCAGCATCCGTCTCCCCCACTGTGCACTGGGGCAGAGATGGGGTTTGGTAACCTGGAGAGTTCTTGTACAATAGGCAGCAAAATTTGAAAATCAAAGAATCACGATGCATCTGTGAGATTGTGTCTCACTGTTGTCATTGTTCATCACAAAAGGTTTTCAAAAGCATGCTAGCAAGAGAAACGCCTGCAGCAAATATTTTTTGAGAAATTTATTTTTTAACAGTCGTAGGTTGTAAATGTTAGGATATTTAACATGTAATGTGAGCTGGGAGGAGGGGCTGTACTTTCTGTATAAAGAGAGGTTTATCTGTAACTTTATTGATCTGCTTTGGGAAAACTTTCAGCTTTTACTGGGTTGCTCTTACAAAACCCTTAATCTATAACCAAATAAGTAGCTGCCTGTAGAAAACCATAGACTCGTGTGAACAGAGGAGCGAGTGTATGTGTGTGTGTTTGACATGGACTGATAATTGCACACACATTCTCATACATGCACGTTAACAAATTGAGATGCACAGATTAAGTGCAAACTGGCTGCAACTCATGGAAAATCAATAACTTATTTTACTCTGTATATATTTTAGAAAATGTATAGTGTAAAAGCAGTATTTTTCCCTTGTACATTTGTGTAATGCACTGTTGAATCAGAGAGAGCTCGGTAGAGGGCAAAAACTAATGCAAAAAACTAGTTGAATAGTTGTTCGGATGTAAGTCCCAGACTACCATCTCCTTTGTAATAACATATGCCACCTCAATCTTCAATATTTAACAGTGAATGAGCATGGCTGAGGTCAGAGGTCAGTCATCTGTTCTTTCCTCTCTGACTGTTTCCTTTTATAACCAGCCAGGCTTTTCCATATGCATTCCTTAATATCCACTGTGATCTCAATGTTGGCTCAATGTTGGCTCAGTCCCCCACAGAGGCCACCCTAGAGCCCCTGCTGTGGGGAAACTGGGGCTTGTGTTTGTCCATGTTGGCTCTGTCTTAACCCTAGACTCAGGGCTGCACTGAGGGATTGTGGTCTCTGCGATGCTTCTGGAAGGCATTGTGCTTTGCTTGCTGAACTCAGAGATAAAGTGATGTCTGGAAAGTTGTTGGAGCAACATTAACTACAAAGTTTGGGGGGGTTCTTTAGTCTGTCATGGCACATTGAAAAAATGTTCACTGTATTTCTTTCAGAGAGCTGTTCTGTTGCTTGGTACATTTTGAATGCTGTTCTTAATTATTTAATGGATATATTATTTACCTGGAGAAATATAGTTTTTATCTAGAAGTGCATTATCCTTTTATTTTTATTTTTTGTCCCCTCTTACATTTCTTTCTGGTTTGTCTTTGTCATCTAATTTACCCGCTTTTCCTTGTGCTGTTAAATAAAAACCTGATTATAAGCAACACCTGATTTGTGTTGGTTTATTTAACATCAGTTTAACATTCCTCTGCTGTTTATCTGTGGACATGCTTCAGTCATTAGTCAACTTTGTTGGTATATGTTTGATACAATATAATTAAAAAAACACATTTAAAAAGTATTTGATCAACTGTACACTTCTAAATAACATAGATCTTGCAGTATTTGTGCAGGTATATCTTAAACATTTGCACATATAATATCTTTGATAATATCTTTGATTGGTTTGCATTTTTCTAGTAGTCCAATATAGTGCTTCTCTGAAAACAGATTTCCAAAATAGAGGTGGTTTAAAAAAAGACAGTGCAGCTTCTAATTTTGCATGAAACCATCATATTGATGTACCCTCTTATCTAATCAGAAGTAACCCTCAGCTTTAAAAAGCCAAACTACCCCATGTCTCTTAAAACAGAGAACTTAAGATTGTATTTTGCAATCTCATTAAAACAAAGCACAATCCTCAACTGTTAACAAACTAACCTGTTCTCCCACAGAACAGGAAATGTGGATATTTGAAGAATACTTCAACCACTTTTTATATTAAGTGATGTTTTCATAAGTGAGGACTGTCAGGTTCCAAATGACAAAGGTATCAGAGGCCAGAGGTTTTCAAACTAAGATTTAGGGACCATCAAATTAAAAAAAATGAAAAAATATTGTACAATTAGACTTGTCAGTGGACTTGTGAGAATAAGGTTCAGTTTTTGTGAATTTAACTAAAACAGGCCAGTAACACACTTCAACCTTCTACAAGGTTGCTCATACAAATTCTTGATCCAAATTATTTCAGATGTGCAGAATTGCTACTAAAAGAGAAAGTAACTGTGTTGACTGGTAGGCATTTCTCCCCATTGCAGCTTCTTACCAGATAGGGTGCAAAGACTGATAAAGTGGACATTCCAGTTGGACAAAAACAGCAAGATAAAGAGGCTAAATGCTGTATTTGAAGTTGAAGGCGCTGTCACAACACAGCCACTAGTCTTTGCAACAGATCCTGTCAGTGAGGTCTTTTGGGGTCCTTGTAGCTCAGAAAGTGCAGTGGGCCTTCCATGTCTAAAAGACATTTGTTTTTACAATCAAGTTGAGAATAATGGTTAGACTCTATGCTCAATAGCAGACTACTTTCAGTTAGAGCTTTAATTAGTCTTCCATAAAAACCAACCCACCTGCTAACCATGAGAATAAAGAGGTGGTTTACCTGGCAGGTGATGTCCTCCACGCAGTATAGATATGACTTCTGACATGTTTTCCAAAACTGCTTGAAATACACCTTACTGTACTTCAAGTACAAACAGTACTGATAAATGCAACTGTGTATTATTTACATTGCTCTACAAATCTTGTGCGTTGGATGCATTGCACGTAAGCACTTCCCAGAGCAGGTTGCAGTCTTTGCAATGATAGTAGCCGTAGTTCTGCTCTAAAAACTAAAACAAGTGTTCAGAGATTTATAGCCAATAAAAACCTACTAATTTCCTCTTAGAGGTTCAGTTTTGGTATAGGCATATATTTCTTGATGTGACCACTAACATCTTACCTGGTATCTCGAACCTTGAACTTAGGTTTGTCTTGTTCAATTTTTATTGACACGCTACGGTTTTCCTCATCTGTTTTTATTTTCAGTTTTCTCTGGACTAAGCTCTCGCTGTCCGCACCCCCTTTGGACACGTCTCTCTCAGCACTTCGACCTTCTCAACGCTGTCCGTATTCTCAGGGGCCACTGAAGGCTCCGACTCGGTGTCCTCCTTCTCTTTATAAAGAAGGGACAGTAGTCTTCTGGAGCCAAATGGAGAATATACGGTTTTAGTGCGCAGAAACTGGACGCCATCGCAGATGAGGCTCCTGGGAGTCTGGACCTCCTGCGTAGAGCATCACGCTCCTGAGCTAAAGAGTGCGCTGGCGCAAAGAGCACTGGATGGAGCTCCATCTTGACCTGGACCCCTACATTTTAAGTGTTGGTTTTTCTCAGACGTGGAGTGATGTTCTGGTTGATCTGAGATATAATTCATTTTAACTTCGTTCGGTGGCAATTACCAAAGTATGTCTCACACTTGCGGTAATTGGCAAACTAATCTTTCAGTCTCCATTCCTTGAACTTGGGATATTTGTAGAAATAAGGGTAAATATCGTTGTTGCTCGTTTCGTTACCATAGGTATTCTTATGCCTAGCCAAATAAACAATCAGACTGTATCGTTAAGTAGACATGAAGGGTCTAGACGCAATAGGTTCAGTTAAGAGTACATCTCAAAATCTAGTGATTTGCCTACCTAGATAAGACTTTCGTGATTTGTTTGTGCTGATGATTCATTTTAGCGCAAGCGCATAAAATAACAAACATGCTGTCGATTAGTTTTTGTAAACCAGGCAGTCTTGAGTCTTTCAATCCTTTTGGAAAAAATATATATTAGATGCTTGTCGTACACATTTATTAATCTCACAGGCATTTTCTGATAAACACAATATTTTCATTTTGATTACAGATAGTATTATATATTTTGTTTTTGTCAGAAATATTAGATGAACGTTATCAGATGATCTTTTTTTTTTTATAGAGTACACGTCTCTTTATTGCACCTCTTATCATATTTGTTCTGATCTGATACTGACATGCTTTGAAGCCTTTAATATTTGATATCAAGTAAATATCTTGGTACACTATTTTTGAAGCACTGTTAAACTCGACCATATATTCAGTCCATAACACCAACTGGTGTGTGAATCAGTCCTCTCATCCTCTGGGTGCACATAATGCAATCAAATAAATTAATGTAATCCCTGTTAATGAAGTAATAGCAGTTTTCATTTGCAGATAGCAGAAAATCTGTATTTATGAGGCATGAGTTGCATTTTTCTGTGGCACTCTGAAAATCTTTCACTCTATCCTTAAATTAATGTAGAATTTAGAAATGAAAACATGAACAAACTTGAGGTTTGTGTCTAAAACTATGCTTCATAAATCTCCACCAACATCAGTGTTTCCTTTTAAATTTGACATTATAAATGATAAAGATATTTTTAAAAATTCTGTTGAATGGTCTTTCCATCTTTGTTTTGGTTCTTATAAGAACTGATTGTAATGTTTCAGATAAAGGCATTTGCTAAAAGATTAAATGTAAATGCTAATGTAAATCTTTAGAGTTTACCAAATTCTAGATTTTATGTTTAGAAAAAGATTGGATGCTCATCTTTAATATCACTACTGTGTAATGTCATTAAATTACTTTCCATTTATACAATATTACAATCATTTTTGGCACGTTAGTTAGAATGCTTTATGTGATGGTTAGAAGCATAACAGTAAGTGATGACTTGAATAAATCCTACAATTTGTGAATACATAATACACAGATCCATTGTTCTTGATGGGTACCAAGTCAATTGTTTTTAATCCCTTATACAGGTGTAGGGCTTCCAACACCATCCTGTGACTCCAACATGATGACATTGGGATCATTTGCGGTTACCGCACCATATGTCGAATCAAACGGCACATCTTCCTCCTTCATTCTTTTGTAGCTTATGTTAGTATCATCATCTTCCTCCATGAGGTCCTGTTTACGTAACACCTCCTTCCTGTACATGTGGTACCCCAGAATAAAGATACCGGCTTCTGCGGCCTGGAAAAGCGCATAGAGCAGAGGAAACATATACATGCCTCCCATCAGCTGTGGTGGAAAGGCCAGCTTCAGTATGGCAGTGCAGAGTTGTACATTCTGACAGCCAGTCTCTAAAGACACAGTCCTCCGGCTGTTGGGGGGGAGATCGAAGAGCATTGCCAGGCCGTATCCTGCCGCGTAGCCCGCCATGGGCATGAGCACAGCTATCACATACACTGAGGCGGGGATGGTGGCCAGCAGCTTCGGGCCCAGCATCGTTCCAGTCATGATAAAGAGCATTATCAGAGTGACCAGGAGAGACCATAAAGACATCTGGAGCAGGGGCACAAAGCACAGGTAAGCACAGCAATCTCCAAAAAGCCATTAAACTTTAATGCATTTAAAATTCCATCAGAGATTATATATTCTAAAGATCATTTTAGTCCATCACAGTTATTTGTAGGCCAAGATGACGTGTCCACACTTGTATGACATTTTGGCAATTTCTGGAGAAAATCTGCATACTTTTGTGGAATGGTTTTAAACATTACTAAGTATTGCTTTTAAAAATCATTAGGTAGCTGGAAGCTACTAAAATCTTTAATAAACATACATGTACAAAACATTAACTTTGACAATAATGGGCTTTCTAATTATGCTGAAATGTCAGAGTTCTGCATGCACAGATTCCATGTGGGCCTGTTTATTGTCAGTAAAGTTTCTGAACACAATTAATGTGACATTTATCTCTGACCTGGTGAATAGATACTGAAAGTGGATTAGAATGACAGTGTCATACAGGGGAGAAGTGCAGGCCATACAAGTGTGACAATTCAGTCCACTTTAACCCACTCCACTTAATGTTACACAGCCACACCACAGCTTCATTTAGTCATACACATCTCCATAAGCTCCTCCTTTATCACTTTATCACTCAATGTCCCCCCACCCCTCCCTGCCTCCTCTATCACACAGTCCCCACTGTGCCTTGACCAGACTGTTCTTAGATAAGCTTAACTGAAAGACGGAATCCATGCCCGCATGTGACGTCACTTTGCCATGGGCAGTCTGGTCTTCTGTTAATGGCTAAATATTGTAGATACTATTGTCATAGGAAATGCGACATATGTCCAAAAGCTAAATCTGTGTGTAATTTTTGGTTTTGACGAAACTATTCCACTAGAACATATATTTAAATAAAATAAAATATCAGCTTGAATTTCTGTTTTTCTTTTCTAACAGGTATTGAGTAACTCAATACAACATTCATTATAAGCATACGTTTAAACACTGCTAAAATAACTGAACTGATCAACGTTTTGCAGTGTTTGGATCACCTTAAGAATGATGTCAGCCGCTCGAGTGTATCGGTGTCTTAGCCAGACCCCGAGCCCGATAGGAATGAGCGTGCCGCAGAGTGTGAGAATGATCGCGCCGAAGGGCAGCAGGTTCACCAAAGGCGTGTTGATCCACGCACGACTGTACAGCCATAGACACAGTGGCATGAGTACAAGCGCCAGAAGACTGGACGAGATGGTCATAACTACACTGCATAGTAAAACCAATCAGAAGAAAAATGTTACCAAAGACAATCAAGCAAGACGAGATAATGTTCTGAGTTTTACTAAGATTCATTTCTGTATTTCTATTAACTTCATTCCGAGTTCTGGGCACCACGTTGAAGGTCTGACTTCATTTTGTATAAAATGCAAGACAAACAATAAAATTATATTAGCACTAATGGGCAATTAACAAAAGTGGATATATTTCGCGTTAGGGTAACAATTAAAGTGTATGTAAAAAGTGTTTTTTAAATTATAAACAATTTTAAACTGTAAATATACATTTTAACAGTTATGGCAGATAACCAGCTGAATGTAAATGGCATGCAATGGGTACCTGAGGTTCATCTCCCCGTTTACTAGCAGTGTCAGGATGTTGGAGAGGTTACCCCCGGGGCAACAGCCGCACAGCAGCACTGCCATAGCTGCGACATCGTTTAGAGAAAAAGCCAGAGCCAGGAGGAAGGCTATCAGCGGCATGAGGACAAACTGGCAAACCACTGCCAAAAGAACACCTATAGGCTTCCGAATGTGCTCACCCAGCTGACTGATCTCCACCGTGCATCCAAGCCCCATCATGGTGAAGCACAAGACAAACCCAACAAACACGTTAATTCCATGACTCAAGGGTGAATCCCAGAACGCCACAATTAGGTGAGTGGGCTCTTCAGATGGTGAGAACGGACCAGCCAAAAGCCCTGCTGGAGTGCCTTGCAAGGCAGTCCTGAAGGTGTTGACCACAAGAGACAACGGCTCTTCTGTTGCGCGCAACAGTGCCATGGAAGGGTTCTCATCCTCGGAGATGTTAACCGCATCCACTGTAAAGTTAAGTCTGGTAAGCGCGGAGGTAGACGCGTCGGTGCTCGGCACACTGGAGGTCTCCATCGCGTCTCCAGGGTACTGGAGCTCTCCAAAGGATCTTTCTGTTTCAGCGGGTGTCTCCTCCTTGAATAAGGGGATGGGCATGGAGCTGCAAGGTCCCCTAGCGGCGTAGAATCGTTTGATTTGTGTCTCTAGTGTCTGCAGGGACACTGGGGTTTCCAGCGCTGTGAGCTCACAGTGGCACCGGGAGGGGTTAGAAAGCGCAGCGCACATCAGCAAGAGCCATTAGAGGAGCCATCCACACTAATTTGCTTACAAACTGACGAATAAAGGCAACTTACTAAAGAAATGCAGTGTAGCAAG
>JAZGTK010011561.1:0-15518 GCA_036877625.1 Ambastaia sidthimunki | reverse complement strand
ATATATATGAAACATTATATATATTTTAAAATTATATATGTATGAAAGATTCCCTCTTTACGTCTTTTTCGTTTGGTTTTTGACTTTCAGAGTCTGGCAGAATTCTCAGCTGTGTGCATTGCTGTGATGGGTCTGTATTAGGTGGCACTTCATAGATGTGAGCAGCATGTCGCAGGTATCTCATTATTTCTCGATGACCACCGTGAAACACGAGGTCAAAACTCAGCAGATCTTTCTCCTGACTGGTTTAGTGCTCCATTTAGATGCAATTTTCACTTGCCCTCTTTAGATTACTGTGCAGATGTGAAACTTTCTCATAAATATATATATACACACACACACACACACATATTTGAAATCAAGGCATATGTATTTATTATATATATATATATATATATATATAACTTTTGTTTAAAGAACCAGTAACTTAAATTTAAAACACCCAGAGAACGAAACCAAGACAGATGAAGACTTTTCTCATGGATACATTGAAAATCTAAATTTAAAATCTATATCTACCTGTTCACCTGAAGACATGCTTAGAGAGAATACAATGACTCATAATCCAGCTCTATACAACACTAAATCATCTCATACAGCTTTTAATGACACTAAATAAAATAAACTAGCCTGAAGTCTAATGGCTAATTATGGAGGTCGACACACGCTCAAATATCTTCACATCACAGCCTGCAGTTGAATGTTAATTGCAAGTGACCCCAAAACAGCCAGGATGACATCACAACAGAGATAACGGTAGACATTTTGGTGCTCGATGCTGATTGGTCAATGCAGTGCTAGCGGTAATAGCAGCTATGATGCAAACACCCATAAAAGCCAACAATTAACCTTAGCTTACACGCGAGTAATTTTATCTTGTTTCTCTTAGTAGTTAACAATGTAATATTCGGGTAAATGAAAGTTACTGGCAACACTTATAATATTGCCAACTCTTGGATCAACGAGGTAACAATCTGCGTACAATCAGATTTTAAAGCACCACGGGTGAAACAGAAACCCTAGCCACAAAAACAGCTTTTAAAGCAGTTGCTAACTGACATACAGAAATAAAACCTCAATAATTCAATATCAATATTCAGCTGAGTTAATTCATAATCCCATCATTCACAATAAGTTCAATTAGTAAAAACTACGTTTGTATTTCCAGAAGGAAATATCAGTGCAAGACAGCTAAAGAAAAGTGTTAAAGTTAAGTAAGCATATAATTCAGGCTTTGTTAATGAATCCAAGCCGATTTGCTGTTGTCATGGCAATCAGCACATATCTGGAATGTGGTTGGATGCACACAAGAATTAACACACAATCACTGTAAACACATATTAATGATTCAATATGTGCAAGGAACGCTTGAAAAATCGCAATTTAAAACACAAACAGATGCAATAAAAAAGATCAACTTGCTACTGTTTACAGTCTGAACACTGAATATCAAGTCGAAGACAATTTCAAACTTTGATCGTACATTTCTTTAAAAAAGTACAAAGTTCACAAAAGCAAAACACTTGGCAAACACTTGTTGTAAACAAAATGGCCATCCTGGTCCCACTACGGTTGTTATACTCACAAAGCATACAGCAGACATTTAAAAGCCTGCAAATTTTAAAGATGCCATAAGCTTTTAGTCTATGCCTGTCAGTTTTGCCATCACCAACACAATAGGTTTGCATTTGCTTTCTCTTCCGGAAATGCAAACTATGATATCGATGACTCATATTGCACTTGTTTATTTTGTCCAATCAAATGCTCTGAAGAATGTGACTGTCCCTCCCCCTCACCAACTACTTTTCACTTGCATTAGCAAATAACAAAGTATAAACTAAAGCCTATTGGCTATTTAAAAAAAATCCTGCACCAACTTCCTGTTTAGGAAATGCCTCAACACCCAAAAGAAAACAGTGTCCGACAAGCCAGTTAATGAGCAGTTAAGCGCCATGATTTGATTACATTTCATTTGACGTCTATTCAGGGACTGCCACCCATTACCTATTCATCTATCTGTGTCTCTAATTCTTTTTGTCTTTCTCGAAAACACACAGTCACACAGCAAGACTCCTGCCAGTGTTGCCTGCGTATCCCCAGCCTCTCTATAAAAGAGCCTTTTTAAGGCTCTGTGTCAGGAAAAATATGAGCAGGAAGTTTGCCAGAGGCTCACCAACAGAGACAGAGTCCTTTAATGCTGCCATTTTACGCTGAAATCAGCACAAATAGAAGCGAGAGAGACTGAGGGAGAGAGAGACTCAGGAAGACAGGCAGTCAGGGACGTAAAGGCGGATAAATGCAACACACTGTGTGTTTTTCCGGAGAACAGACTCCAGAACAGGATGACTCAGGAGCCACAGTTAGTAAAGACACAAAACAGCGACACTGAGACAACGATATGGATTATTTTATTTGCATTTCTCTCAAGCCCTGCTGGGACTAATTAGTTTTATTCATGTGTGTTTTATTTGTATTGAGAAGCCAGACAGAACAATTTAAATTAGGCAAAAATAACGACATAAACTGCTAACCGTTCTGCCGATCATCGGACATCAACAAATGTGGCAAAACCTGCTACTGTGACGGTTCTACCTGAAAGAATGTTTGGGTTCCTTTAATATCACGTCCTGTTGCTGTGTGTATGTTTAGATCAGGGCTGAAGCTGCAGGTGTCGTCCTCTGCAGCCACACAAACACACTGACTGCACTTTAAACACACATATGTAAATGAGGCTGCCTGCTTTTGTCAAGGTTATGGCAGAAATGGCCTTTCTGTTGACTCTGAAATATCAGACCGGGTCTAAAGAGAGGAAACCGGTTATGAGAACAGCAAAAGGCCAGAGCGGCAGGTAAACCTTCCCATGGCGCTTTTAATGAATCTCTCTCTCTCTCTCTCTCTTTCAGGATCTGAATTGCTAAATATATTCGAGGCCACACGTGGCTCTGTGATGAATTAAACATCACATCAGTGGAAGTTTGGCTTTTGCACGATAATTACCAAATGCGTCCAGACATTGTAAATTTTACTTGCTAGATCACGGAATTAAAACAATTTGTCCTTTTAGCACTTGGCTTTAAAATGCAAGGCAGGAAACACACGATTCCTTGTGCCAATACAGGCCCATCTGCTTTTCCGATATTAAAGAGCATAAAAGAGGTAAATATTTGCCATTCTAGTGCTGTTAAATCTCAGACGTACAGAAAAATCCTAAACATGCAATTTAATACAAGAAATAAACGTGACAATGATAAAGGACTTAACAAAGCTGATGATAATTTGTAAAATTACTTTCAATTAAAATAGTTGCCTGTTAATTACAGCATGTTAACTTGCTTTAAATTTACATATTTACATTAATTAAACACAGCTAGGAATGAGAACAATCAATATATTGAATGATGAAAGCTGACCAAAAAACACACTGATGTCCAAAAAACACACTGAATTATTCTCACACACTAACAATGATAGTTTCTGTATAAATGCATTTAGAATTCACAACCATCTAATCTCTAAGATGAATGAGGAACTGCCCACAGTGATTATTACTCAGTTACCTTTATAAATCATATTATTTATTGAACTATACAAATATTAATGAGTGCAAAGCAAATGCTACCATGATGTATAAACACTTAAATAATGAATATTAATTGTATATAATAAAGACTTGGCCTGGTTTCAATTCATCAATATGTGTTTTGGAGTAGCTTTAAATCAACACTCTGGAATAAATCTACCACACATAAACTTAAACCTGTTATACACTGAAGTTTTCAAAACACAAAACAATCCAGCTCTCATTTCTGCCGGCACTTTCTGTGGGACAGTGAACCTCAACAACAAAACATCCACTTCAGCACACAGAGTAATCACACTGGCCATTACCAAACTCAAGCCTGTACACAAAGAAACTGTCAGTATAAAAGGGCTCTGGTTAGCATAATTGTTGCGTAATCCCTCTTGTAAAATAATCCTTTAGAAGCGAGTGGTCTCGTAGAGATTGCTGGTATAATACTGAGCTTTTCTGCCTGCCGTACAGCAGCTGGCAAGAATGACATCAAAGCAAAAAACAGCTGATGCCCCCCATTAACTTTCAACTTACGGGTACCGTGGAACCTCTCCAAAACTCTCGAACCCGGCAACCGTGATTGCCAAGGTCAAAACTGATGAAAACATGATGAGACGGCAGTTTATATTTTAACTCTCCCTCTTTTTTCAGTTCATGATCGATTTTTCTCGCTCCTTCTTTTATTGCAGAGAGATTTTTAATTACAGTCTGAACTGGTGGGTTAATTGAACATAATAGGGGCTTAATTTCACGTTATAACAAATCAAGATGTTGCTTATGCAAATTACAAAACGTCCCCCCGGGGTGCCGAAAAAACGTTTCTTTAGAAGCCAAAGTCACGCTGCGTACTCAAAGTTCACACTGCGCCCCAAGTCTGCTGTTTAGCGGTGAGAAAGCCATTTTATGGAGATTATTGCAATGAAAATGGATGTTCCCAGGACATACCCGCAAGAATTACTTACTCAATTTTCTAGCATAGCTCATGTATCAATCAAGTTCTGCAGTTCAGAGCAGTGAACTCCGTTTCCATCTGAACAAACATGAACGATGAGTTTGGATTCACAGATATCAAGTGATTGTAGTTAGGGAATGGATCTGGTTGCCTTGGAAACATCCCCTCTGAAAGACCCTTAGCAATGATATACAATTGATATGAACTTCCTAATCATTGGTAGAATAATTGCCATCTATCCATGATCTTTCTGTGTTTATATAATCACAATAAATAACTTAAAGCCCATATTACGAATCACAGTATTAAGTAGTTTTAGTCCAACAGCATATTCATTTACAACAGAGAGTAAATTGGGATCTTTAAACATTTGCATTGGTGAAAGCTTTCCTTTGAAATGTGTAAATTCATGTGGATGTGTTAAAAGTTTATGATTTTGTTTGTCTCACACATTCTTTCTTTCTGGGTGTTAAAAAACACGCTTCCCACATATCAGGCTTTCAGAAATGCAGTGTTTTGACTCCTAAATATTTTTTATTGCCTTTGCATTGCTTCCAAAACATTTAAACCCAAACTCTGTTTTAAAAGCGTGCCAATAGGTAAATGTTTTCATACCAACATCAGTGCATCTGATTCAGTGAAATATTCACCATGAGATGTGAACCAGCAAACTAATTTAAAACTGTATCTGTAATGAGTAAGTCTATGAATGTCAACGAACTCTTTAAACAGGCAGTAACTTCTTAAAGCATCAAGCCATCGATCCAACATCTGGCCACACAGCTAAACATCTTCTACAGACACCAACGAATAAAGGATAAAGAAAACTTGAATTATAGTGAAATACAAAAGTTCAGTGTAATAAATTCCAAGCCAGTCTGAGCCAAACTCCAGATTAATGTTCCATATCAAAGGTTCACAGAGGAAGACGAGATGCTTGTGCAGAAGGTGTGGAAAAATTACAGGAGCTCTTTACTCCCTGAAAGAAGCTGTTTGTGCTGCTATCCTGAGGGAAATCCCAACCGTCTGGCCATTCGTGTGCAATAACAAGAGAAAAGAATAGCTCTCTGCCTGCTTTAATATATATACTGCTCTCTCTCTCTCTCTCCTCCATCTTGACACCTGAACTGCCGAGCTCTTCAAGAGGAACCTGAAAGCTGAATCGTTTAGTTAAGCGAAGCTGTCAAAGCAGAACCCCAGGAACTGAGCTTGGTTGGTGGGATAAATGTGGGCAGTCTGGTCTCCACCTGAACGAACACCTGGAGCTCATCCGGTTCCTACCATTGTTAGTGGAAGTTACAACTGCTCGCCATCACAGATCTGAGACCGTGCCAGTTACAGAGCTGATCTCAGATCAGATACTTCAGCACTCGAACCACCTGCTGGTACCGGGGTGGTTTACAGGAAGAGAAGACATCTGTGAGATGGACCGTAGGCATGTCTACCTGTGGAGTGGCACAAGTCTACGTCAGCATAATTCTCTTGCCTGAAACAGCTTCTCATGTGAGGAGAACGTTTATTAAGGCTAACTGGATAAAAGCCAAATTATCTTTCTTTAAGTTACAATTGACCAGGTTTTAATCAAACCTAGATTACACCACAAGAGATGTGCACAGTACAAAGAACTTTATTTTTGTTCTATGAGAAATATACTGTAATTTTTAGAACTCAATCTTCCCATTAACCTATTGTGTTGTGGCATTAACTGTCTCTCAAGCTAAAGGTTCAGGTTTCTGTCAGAACAAATACGTGACAGACGATCATCTCTTCAAATCTCTGTCAGATCAAATCTTTACATTTTCTTCAGAATAAAGGCTTCAGCTAAGGATTGTCTATTTTAAGTACCTTCAAAAAGTTATGAGACTGACAGACAAAACTCCTGACACACAAAACAGACAAACCTCCACTCCTCCATTAAACTAAACAAACTACAAACTTTTAAAAATGTGGCTTTTAAAAAGTGTTTGCTTTCAATAACCCGGCAGGCACACTTTGACGCTTCACTAACACCTGCTAAAAGCACCGTTATCTCAAAAAGAAAGATATTTAAATATGTTCAAACAAGTGCCACACAGACACATCACATCTTGAACAGCAGTGTCAAGATATTTTCACTGTTATAACTCACATCTCACTTCTGCAGGACTATTCAGCGTGATGTCACAGAAATAACCACCAATAGAAAACCAAACTATTATTATCAAACAGCTAAAATATTATCTGTTACTAAATCATGTGACCTACAGACATAACTGTACGTATCTCCTGAAAGAAAACATGGGTTGTTGAAGTGTCAGAAATAATACAAGCAAAACGGAAAAAGTTACAGATATTGAAGTACTAAAAATGCTAGCATGGTACATTTCAAAAAATGGCCACTGGTCTACTCCAAAATGTCACTTAATAAACAAATGACCACAGGAAGTTTATAGACATAGACAAGTTTATAGACAAGGAAGAAATACACTCAAACTATCAACTATTTACAAAGTAGATACCATGTGTTTTCCAAACAACAGTATTCACAATCAACAAAAACAATGAACATATATAATCACATATTGTAGCCACATTGATAATGTTTTGCTACTAGCGAATGATGAGAACAGAAAGTCAGAACTGCAGGCTACATTACAGCTAACAGTGCACAAACTCACTGCAAAAGAACATTGAGAAGTTGTGAAGACTGAATTTATCACCTGCTTGTGAACTATGAATCAGGTCTGCGTGGGTTCATTTTACACGCAAGACTTTAACGCATGTTTTTTACAATATTGACGGTGATTCTACAATAAATGGTGATTCTCTCATATGAAATCCAGTGTAAACAAAGGAGAATTAATATTTCTTATGAAACTTCTGTTTCTGAAATAAAAGTACAAACAGATGTTATATTCTGAATGCTTTGCATGGAGAATTCAGCAACGCAAGCCTGAATGAATGCAGGGCTGACGCACTGTTTTATAATAAAGACATGACATGCTGTTATGAATGCGATTTTTACTCGCTGCACAAATTATTGTATTACTGTTGCTAAAGAATGTATTTCATAAAACAGTGCTTGGATTTCAAAGTTAAACCCTTTGACCTTTGTAATGTATGTGAAGTTTAAATCTAAAGTGTAGTTTAAGTCTAAATGTTTAAGTTAGTAAACATGTCAGGCCTGTTTGCATGCATCAGTCCGCTTAACAAGTTAAATTGGTTATCTGGTTAGGACAAGTGTTAAGAAATTATTGACGTATTCTACCAAAGAAGGACATTTCCCATCATCCTTTGCATTTCAGATACCTGACTTCTTACTGCCGTGCTTCCAAAATAAAACTTCAAGGCGAGCGAAGGTGTTCTAATGCAGCCTGCATCAGCTCTCGAGAGAAGACAAGGTTTAAGACTCGCAGACTGATGTCAAAGTAGCGGTCAGGGACAGCGCGTGTCAGTTACATATGCATGGGAGGACGTTACGGGCTAAAGGGGGCTGAGAAAATCACACAGAGCCCGTCGTGCTATCGGCTTTAAGATCAAAGTCATTTTCTGCCACCTCGTACATCTGCTAGAGGCTTTAGCCTGAGAGACAAAGAGACGACAGGCATATGGGATAGACTTGTGCTGCTAACAGCTACACAGCCTCCATATATATTTACTTTTTTAAGTTCACTTTTAACTTATTCACAGGAACAATATAACGCTGCTACACTAGAATTTCTTTCAATTCAACAAATACTGAGCTTACGATACAAAAACACTTAGCATGATAATAATACTAAGAATAAGAAATCTGTAAACTTCTGTAAAAACATTCGTACAGACCGTTTGCAAGATTCACGCCGGTACAACAAAACATTCCACTGTTTCTACTTCTGAAAGCAAAGAAAAATGCTAAACACACAGTGTTAGAACTTCCTGTTTTCCTTACAGTCGAGCTGTGCTTACATAAGCACCGATTCTCATCTTTCCCCAATTAGACGCTGACAATTCAGGTGCAAAACAATACTGCGTCTCTCTCCTGCTACTGAAGACTGAGACAGAAAAGAGGCTTTCTGAGAAAACCACTGGATGACTCTCTGTGGAGACTAATTATTTCCTGTCCTCTGTACTGTATCTCCTTGAATGCGTTTCTCTATATCTAACATGAGAGATTTACAAGCGGAGAGAGGCTGAAGATGTTATTCCTCCTTCTTTTAAGTTTCCCTCTCTCTTCACATCCTCGCGCACCATTGTAATTCAGTCGGAACCTTTGGTTATTTATATGCCTTTATCCCTCGTCCTCTTTTTACTGTCACATCTGAGATCTGACAAAGCGTCAGAGTTGCTGAATGCATTTAAAGTTGCGGCATCAGGAGTCTCACCGTTAGCGTTAGCCTGGATCCACTTTGTTTATTGAAATTCTTTTTAAACTAACCTTGCGCTGGAAGGAGTTTTTTTTTTACCACAAAGACAATTCACGCTCCCCGCGTACGTTAAGTGCCGTGTGCAGAACGTAGTGAGAAAGGCTAGTTTGTGCTCTTGTTTACGAAAAATTCAAATAAACATTTTCTTGATAAACAACTTTTCCGTTTTGCTACAGCTTGTTTATGCGGAACTCCCATGTACCAAAGTTTGGCTCATAAACAGCAGTGCCCGTGGCTCTATGCATGGTGTATTCTGCAAGCTCTCGGTTATTGCTGTTATATAACTCTTGCCATTCAATTGATAACAGATTTGAGAGGTAAAAGAAACAAAAGTGAGTGAGAGAGGTTTATGAAAACGGGGGTGAGGGGCATAACACTTTGGGAGGGGGGGTGTACTAAGGATGAATTGTGCCCACTGAAAGCCCGTTTATTGCACATGCAGTGTGTGCATCGTTTCAGCCTCCACCAAAGAAATGATTCAAATCTGAAATTTTTTAAAAATGCATCAACAAAATCTGCGCTGATCGCAATTCCCACATTTGCAGGACGGTTCTGGGTGTCAGTTTGTGGAGGACGCAGCAAAAGATCAGCTAAACATTACTGGAAACTCGTTTCTATTTCTGACACACTACAGTTTCCCCGGCTGCCGTAAATAAAACCGTATCATATCTGTAAATGAACTGCTGGAAAGTAACGCTAAACATAGTCCTATTAATTAAATCTGATCCTTACATCAAGCTCGGTGTGTGTGAATATGTGGGGCTGCAGATCATAAATGCAAGTCTGCGCCGCCGGGATCTACAAATCAAGCTAAATTTAAAACCTCAGAAATGAAGTCAAGTTTCCGAGCCGCAGTCTATGTCAGACATCTGAGACAGAGACTAATTTGCTCTAAGTCTCGCATATTCTCTCCAGCCTCCATACTAATGATTGATAATGTTTTATTAATGCAGAGATATCCTCCGCCGAGGATCTAAACAAATTGTAGCAATTTAGTCAATCGCATGCACGGAATCAATCATAGACGTCTCGAATGCTCATTCATCACTGCCAACAGCCTCCTCCTCTCAGCCTGCAGCCCTGCAGCCCCGCAGCCCTGCAGCCCCGCATGTTTCACTGTATCTATAACACAAAACAAGTTACATTCTCAAAAAGTTCCACATTTCACTAGTTTTCCACAAGTACTTCCGTTTGCTGTTTTCATACACATTTCCTATTCACATCCGATTCAGAATTCAAACCGATTCAGAACTTCGAGTAAATGTAAACAGTCTGGAGTTTGTTTTAAAAGCTGGTTTATTAACATCTGTAGGCCATCTGCCATGTACTGATTTTTTTTAATAGAAAATAACTCAAGTGGTGTGTTAGCAAGATCCAGAATGAAATCACATCAAATTAAAACACGTGCAGTTTGCTAATAAACAGTCCGGCCGTGGATCTGTATTTGTCCAGCATTATATATTATGTGTCCCTATGACAATGAAGCCATTAAGCTGTTTTGTTCTCTGGAAAGAATGATAAACAGGTATTTGAATCACTCCGGGAATCATACACAAGATGAATGAGTCTGTGTCTCTCTGCAAAATTGCACCTGTCAGAAAAAAGCAAAGACACAGAGATTTTATTATTTGTATTTTCATTTTGAAGGCATCTGACCTATTGTTCCTGTAGCTCAACTGGTAGTGCATTGTATTAGCAGTGCAAAGGTTGTGGGTTCGATTCCCAGGAAAGACACATACTGATTACACATATAGCTTAAATGCACTGTAAATTGTTTTGGATAAAACCATCTGCCAAATAGATAAATGTAAATGTTTTTTACTTAAACTCACTTTTGGTGATTGGTGAGTGTTAATTCATGTCAACATATGCAAAATAGGCAGTGCTTCATTTTGTGTGTGTTTACATCCAACAACAACTTCTAGAAAAGCATTATTTGTGTCACATAATGGAGAAACAGATAACAGTGATTGTGTTTCGTGTCTGAAAACCCAGAGACGTAATCTGATTCAAAACAAACGCTTGCATTTCAGAGCTTACTCTAGTATGTTAAATATAAAAACAACACCTACCGTTTCAATCAAAAAATCTTAACACTTACAAGGTAAAAGAAACCTTATATTTATTCAAGAATTTGACATTAGGACAATGTACATACAGCTTCTGTATTTTATCCAGCAAATGCCTCTTAATGAATAATGCCATTCCACATCTCTCATAGGGACTAATGCAACTTTCAGTTTCATATAAATCAGAACAAAAACAAAGTTCAACCACTCACAACCTGCCTGTGACTCTGAGACGTTATGTGTATGTTGTAAAGTGTTTCAAGTTGTATTTGTGACCTCATCTTGACTTCTGACACATCTACTGCCTGATGCAAACACACACCATCTATACTTAAATGGATAAACTCCAGAACACTGGCCCTCCAGGACAAGCATTTAACACTCATGGCTCAGAACCTGGTAAAACAACAAGGATGTTCAGAATGACCTCCAAGCCACCAAGTGAGGCAGAAAATGAAGACTGGTACAACACCTCTGGGTCCTTGGCTGACATGTGTGAAAGCCCAAAGGCCTAAAAAGACCAGCAGACTGCATGTGGGGACATTCCTCTGTCTGCATGACAGTTTGGGACAAAAAACATCAATATATTACAAATACACTTGAATCTGAAACATCATAGAGGCACTTTAATGTCAATTGCCTCTTAGAAATGAATGATGCCACATTGCGTTGTATCACATTTAATAAACAACACATTATGACATCAGTAAAAACTCATTAATAAGTAACGTGTCCCCAAAAATACTCTGGATCAGGAGAGAAAATGGCTGTTATCTTCTAATGAGCACTGATGGCCCAGTTCCATTCCACAACAGACCTCATCCAAACGAGTGGAATTGATTAACAGAGAAAACTCATTAATAAATGCAAGGATGAAATTCTCATCTGCATACAGCCTCGGTGAGGCACATGGGCTCGCTGGAGATACACCTGCTGTCAATTTCCAACTCCACAGCAGAAGCTGCGAGCAATCCCTGAGGGACCTTTGATTTCTGGATGGAGAGACAAACTTTATTTGGTGAATTATGGAGGGCTGTGGGGGAAGGCCTGTCCCCTAAGCAGATGGCTCTGTTTGCTGTAATCGGAGCACTAAGCACTGGATAATACAAACTTTAATGAGTTTAATGTCAACTTCTCCTCCTTGTCTTCTGGCCACTTCTCTTTTGTTGAAGGAATGTTCTAGGCAACAAACACTGTTGCCATTTAAAACGATGCTGGGCTGTGTTTTTCAAAAGCATTGTAAGCCTAAGTTGATCGTAGACACATTGGTGCCAGTTGGTGCAAGGATATACTTAGACTTTCGATGCTTTTGAAAAACGCATCCCCGGTCAGCACAGCCGATTTCATTATACACTACTGGATGCCAAGATGGTCCAGAGGTAATTTTGTTGCTCAGATGTTGGTTTTAAAAGCTCAGCTGACTGTACTGAATTTCATTTTTGTTGCATTGAAGACTTTCTCCTGAAATTTGTTAGAAGAATAAAAACAGACACAGATAAGACATATATGGTTGAGTTATCCAGTGCTTTGAAATTCATGAGAACAGCACAGCTCAGATAATTCTTGCGTTTGATCTGCATCTGAACTCTGATCGCTGTCTGTGGAGCACATTAAGATATTTTTGAGATCCCTTCTAAAACTCATTCACATTGTAAAGCAACTTTACGTGCCGCAGAGACAGTCATGGTATTCACAGACAGCATCTTTCAACCTCAGAAAAGAAATGGTCTAAGACTGAAAAACTGAATATGAATTTTCAACAAACGCTCATAAATCATATAAGGTCTGCTCCTAAGAGTCCACCCCTGTCTGCTGTTTTGGAGATGGCAAATTTAGCTCTGTCTTTCAATGAGGGCCCTCCAGGGCTCTGGTTGGACGGATTTAAGAATAGTGGCAAAGGCGGGTGTTATTTAGGGTCTAATTTAGTTGCCTCAGAGCAGGAACAGGGAATATTGCGAGTCTACCAGGTGCTATCAGTCAAAACACCTCAAGTTTCCAGTGGGCCGGCCGCTAAAGCGAAATAAAGTTTTGCTTACAAATGGGCTTTTGGTGACAATGCAAACTGATTCTGCAAGTATTAAATAATAATTATACATATGATAGGAACAAAGTTTACACAAAGTAGAACTCTAGTAGAACTCTAGTAGAATGGGATAGTTCACGCAAAAACTATTTTTTTTTTCTGTCATTTACTCACCCTCATGTCAATCCAAACCTTTTTTCTTTTTGTGGAACACAAAAATTGATATTTTGAGAAATGTTTCTGTGGTATATACAATGGAAGTCAATATATGGCGCAGTTGTTTGGTTACCATCGTACTTCAAAACATCTATTTTCATGTTCCTCAGAAGCAAAATATAGATTCAGGTTTGGAATAACATAAGGATGAGAAAATGATGAAAGAATTTGAGAGAGAGTTTGGGTGAACTGTGTCTTTAAGCACCTCTACAGTTGTATTCAAATATGTAATAAAAAAATATTCACATACTCCTCTACATATGAAGAAAAGCTTTACGTTTATTTTCTGTTCTGTTTATTTTCTGTTTATTTTCTGATGTTTTATTTTCTGTTCTGTGTTTAAGCAGTGCGATTTATTCCTCAGACACGGGACAATGCGCAGATAAACAAAATGCTCGCCTTGTTCGCAACACCTCAGTTCGACAGATTCCTAAGCTGTTTGAATAAAAAACCTGGCAGACAGCATTCATTTCCATGTTGACTGAAAAGAAAAGGCAAATATTCCACCTCTAAGCCCTTTCAGCCTAGACGGCAGCATGATACTGTATAATTCCCGATAATTATTCAGGAACTATGAGTCCCTTTCATTCCCTAATCTGCTCAGCTTTCGATGTGGGCACCAAATCTCATCAAAACCGTCATCAGGACTCGCCGACACGTCTGTGGTAGACCAGCACAGCGTGAAGTTCTGCATGTTCAGAGAAGATCTTGCCCTGATATATTCATCTGCACTGAATAATGCTCTTATGAATGCTTTTTGAGGACCTTTTCCATTCTGTTCAGGTTTTTAAACCCAAGTTTCTGTGGAATACTGGCACTGTTAAAAGTTCTTCTGCTCGCCCGAGGGCACATTTCAGACACACCTGACAGAAGATAAACTGTATTCTCAAGTCTTGATTGTTGTCATGGTTGCGCTTATATTTTTCTACAATCAATTAAAAAGAACAACAATTAAAGAACGATTAACGGTAAGTGTGATAAATGTAAATTAGACCAATGCTAAAAAAACTATTTACCGCTATAAAATAGCAACACAAAATTTTTCTGATTGAATCTAGTTTTTTGAAGTCATGCAAAGGCTTCTGAAATTTCAAACGTGTTTAATTGTCACCGTTTTAAAAAGTTACTAATGTGAGTTCAACTGTATTTTCCTTTGTAATATTGCTTTTATGATTCTTCCTAATAGCTGACAAATTGTCACAATGAGATTTAAACGCACAAGACAAATTAATCCATATGAATGTAATTTTCACCTCAGAGATTGGGTTTATGCCCAGGCCTGCGAATTAGACAAAACTGGCTTTCTTGCACAACTTTGCCACTTTAATTTACAAAATTGCTGATGCACGCCTTTGTGAAAACTTGCTCTTTTTTAACAGCATGGTGCTTTCACTTTAACACTTTCATACAAGAATCTCCAGTATAAATTCATAGAGAAAAGTGTATGTGCTGAAAATATACTACAGTTTAAACCCACATGTTCAGCCTGCGCTCAAAAGCAAGCTCTAATTACTTAGGCTGAGGTCTAAAACTGTCAACGAACTCACTTTATGCAGGACTAAATTAAAGGTTCAACTTGGGGCTTTAATCAGATTTAATACGGACGTACAGCACCGGACACTCATATTCACACGAGCTGAACATCTGCAGCCTGCATCACAGCACATCTCTCTAGACTTACTGCAGCCGCACTGACAAAAGTCGTTCATCTTGTAATTAAGCTTTTGTGTTACATATGCACATACAAACGGGCTTCAGAGTTTATTGGTGTTTAATTGCACGGCTGTGATACGGCATAATATCACGTATGTTTTTGAGATTGCTTGCAATGAATAACAAAAGAGATTCGCTCCGTCACTGAATACAAAACAGATGCGTTGTTTACTACGATGCCAAGACTCGCAGAACACAAGAAAATTACTAGCCGAGTCAACATTTACACAATAAATCTAAACAGGCACAATTACATGTCTTCCTTCAAAACAGCCTAAATACTTCAATTAAATGCATGACCAATTACTTAACTGTTGTTCTATGTAAGATCTATTTGAGAATTTTTATATGTGTTGAAACCTCTGGATTCTGTTCCACTCCATCAGTACGGCCTGTTTTCAAACTCACACTCAGAGTCAACACCTCTAATCCTCTCTTGAGTATTCTGCACTAGTTTAAAGGGTCTGTTCTGCTTCTAACCAATTGGGACGTCTGAAACGCTAATCGTATCCATTCACAATTAAAGTTATGCAAAATCTCGCTAATTGTATTATATACTGTGCAGCTCTAATTAAATATACAAACAAAA
>JAZGTK010011560.1:0-15519 GCA_036877625.1 Ambastaia sidthimunki | reverse complement strand
AAAGAAAGAAAGAAAGAAAGAAAGAAAGAAAGAAAGAAAGAAAGAAAGAAAGAAAGAAAGAAAGAAAGAAAGAAAGAAAGAAAGAAAGAAAGACAGAAAGAAAAAGTTCTTTAAGTTTTATAACTAAATGAATATATATGACTGAAGGCCTAATGACACTTCTCAGTGTTGTATGATCTGTATATGATATAATGTATGTTATTAAATCAATGTTAAGTGTCTGTGGTGGGTGCTGGCAGCAGCTGATTGTCTCGTTCAGTGCTGCTGTCATTAGCGGGTGCAGAGGTCAGGCAGATGCCTGCACCGAACATTACCTTCATTTTCCTCTTCATTTGAGCCATTAATACAGACATTTATCTGCTCGTCAGGTCTGAAGAATCCCACAGTACATACACTGGACTAACCTCACACATTAACACACACGTTAGCCTCCAATTCAACAGACAGACGGATCATAAGCCCCGCCCACAGGTCAGGTGTGTGTGTGAGACTCACTCAGCATGCCCATGCCGAGCATGAAGGCGTCCATGGTGTACGGAAGACTTCTCGCCCTGCCCCTCGTGCCTGGAGGAAACATCACTTCCTTCGGCTGGGCCTTCTTACATTCTACCTGTGGAGGGAGGGAGAGAGAGAGAGGGAGAGAGAGATTACTGAATTTTAGTCATGATCAACAGTGATGTCCAACAAGGATAATTCCAAATTATCTACTCCACACAAAAAGTAAAACTCATGAAAATAGTCATGAAAACATGTCTAGTTACATTTACTCACTTTGGCAGACGCTTTTATCCAAAGCAACTTACAGTGAATTCAAGGTATACATTTTTATCAGTACTTGTGTTCCCTGGAATCGAACCCACAACCTTTGCGCTGTTAACGTAATGTTCTACCAGCTGAGCTACAGGAACACCGAGCTACAAGTTCACATTTTATCCTTAACATTATATTTTATTAAAAATTAACATAATTTTTTTACAGCAAAATAAAGACGGTAAAAATTCGGTAGTATGACTGTAGCATTCTTGAGGAGAGTCAGGTGTCTTTAACTGTCATGAAAAGTCATAATAAAAATAAGATTATATTATCTATATATATATATTTTGTCAGACTGAATAGAGATTTAATCCCAGCAGTCTCTCTTTCTATCAGTTTTAATTCTGTGTGGCTTCCTGGCATGACAAACGATATATATTTTCAAAGCAAAAAATTTTGCAAAATAAACAAACAACAGCAGTGTAAAATGAAATAAATGAACAACGCTAAATAAATTCAGCGTGTCTGTCTTTCGGATTTCAATCTGCGATTTTCTCTATGTCTCCTTTCGTTCTCTCGTTCCCTCGTTCTCATGCTCTGATTGACATTTAACCTCCAGAGTTGAGCAGGAGAGCGGACAGCCGACAGCAGTCTCTGCCTGAGAAATATTCCTCTGGAGAGTTAAGAGGGAAACGTGTCTCGAGCAAAAGGGAGAAATAAACAAACACACAAGCAGGAAACATCAAACCCAAACAAACACACAGATGCACACGCTCTCTGGTGATATGAATATAACCGGGTCAGGCGAGGAAAGGCTTTTCTCCTGACAGGCAGAGGATCTGATTTACCAAACACATCTGCATACTCACAGCAGTGTGTGTGTGTGTGTGTGTGTGCTGACATTGGCTCTACAGTAAGAACAGGATGCATTTGCACTTGGCTGAATCTGTCTGCCCTCTGCGTTGATCGACTTGTCTGCATGCCCAGTGCCTGTCCATCTGTATGTGTGTGTTGTGAAAGCAAAGACACACACACCTCTACTTTCTACCTAGCTGAAGTTCTGCTCTGAATATGTAACATATTTCTAGATGACATTATTAAATATTCGTTCTAAACGAATGAAACCCACAGCACCACTGGTACAGGTGGGTGGGGTCTGTGTTGTGGAGAACGTTGGTGGGAAATGTTACTCTGTGTATGAAGTGAGGAGGTAAAAACCACAGGTAAAGTTGTATATGCTCCTTTCACTGTTTACAGAGTAGCAAACCTATGTTTCCCCTGAGTCCCATTCTCAGGTGACACACCCACTGCCTGTTCATGTACCATCTACCATCTGATCGGCTGCCACATTTCTCCATTCATGGCCCTGTGTTTTCTTTGAGTCACAATGCAGGTTTTAAGAGCCCACCGGGAAACAAAGCTGTGTTTACAGCATATCAGGCTGCCACGGTGAGTGCTTTTGAGCTAATGTAGATACTGGATTTGTTGAAGCCTGTGAGGTTTGTGAGATTTTCTGCTTATTTCTTCAGTGTTATCTTTACAACCCTTCACAGAGATTGCGGCAGTATTAACTGAATTTTATGTGTCAGTCAGATGGCCTCTACCTGTTCAGGTGGGCGATTCTCGGCCAGAATAAACTGCAGTATAGATCAGATATATGCTGACAGGCAAAGTCTGGCTACATAAAAATTCAGTAAATAGATAAGCGCAGACATCAGATTAGTGAGCAACTATTTCTTTGCATTAAAAAATCAATAAAAAAATACTTGATTTTGACCATTTTTACACTAAATGTGAGTGATGCTTCCCTGCGCAGAACACACCAACACTGTGCTAGCCTGATTTTAGCTATGCAGTTCAGCTTACTGCCCACAGTCAACACAGTTCATCTTGTTAATTCATTCATCTCCCAGAAGAACTGAGAGTCTAACAGGCTGTTTAAATGTGTTATTATAGATACTCTAGTTTAAAACCCATAACAGAGAGAGTAAAATGACTTGAGATGACTTCTCTCTGTATCTCTCTCAATTTTTTGTTTCATTTTAGTTTCATTGTAAGTGTTGTCAAAGAGATAGTCTTTCTGTCTATAGTGGATGTGTCGTGTTTGGGGTCTTAGTGACAGAGAGAGGCCATCTCGAAGTCCCCTGTAGCCCTGGAGAGAAACAGTGGAACTCATCAGATCTGAAAAGCTTGTGAATTGATAGAGTTCTCTCTCTCTATGGCTGTGCTCAATGGATGGACACCCAGTGAGATGTTCAGCTAGCCCAGCGGGTTCAGCATGACATGGGCACCTCTGGTTTGTGTGTGGGTGGATGACTGCAGACACGGGTTTCTTTGGGTCAGGGAGGGTTCCATATCTTTTGTTCATTTCAACAGGCTGTAAATAACATTGAGTGCTTGAAAAGTGAGGTCTGGAAAAAACTTGTGTGACGGTGGTGTGTGTAAGTACAGGACGTCAACGTGGAGGTTGTGTGTGTGTGTTGTCAAAAGAGATGTCTTTCCATATAATCAGTAAGACTGATTCAATTTGGTATCTAATTGGTGGGTGGCTCCTTCTAAATGTTTAAACACAATATATGCATGCATGCTATGTAAAACATATAGGGTCAAATGGACTTCTTGGAAATTATATTGTTAACTGTGATTTCTTTAAAGGAAATGTAAACAGACATGACAAAAAATGTACATGTCATAATATAGGTTCTGTGAAACATTATTGACCTGACAGCCATGTAACAGGAAAAACCTCAAGCACTGTCTTGGTTCATTTATTTTGTTTTGCACTGCACTGTGCAACATTTTATGTAAAAAAATGGGTGCAATACATTTTTGCTGTTGTATCTGTATTAGTACAATCACAAACAGCTTCAGACCTGTGTAAAAACACTCTCAATCAAACAAACAACTAAACAACCTATTGTATTATTAAAGTCATTTAGCTAATAGCGAAAGGTTTTTTCTAAAGCCACGGTTTGTAAGACAGCTTTCGACTGGACGGCATGAGAGATGATCAGAACAGAAACGAGAGGTCACGCTGTCCTATGAACAATATAACCACCATGAAGAAAAATCGATCGGGTGGCCTCTGTGCTCACAAATCTGCAGCCAAACGCTGTCTGTCCCTGGGCTCAGAAACAACCTGTCTGTGACGGCCCTCTGCTGCTGATGTTCTGTGCTACCAAGCAAGTACCTTCCTCTACGGGCCCAACCGCTGTCCTAGTGGCCCGGGTTACTCATGTACAGCAAATCAGTGTGAGAGGGATCCTCAGAGACAGGGAGGCTCCAGCCGAAGCTCCTGTCAATCACAGCAGAGAACCTGCAGGAGACCCTCTGTGTGTCAAACATCTTCCCATCATCCTTCATCTGCTCATTCAGACACTTTTCTTTAGTTTTCAAGCTCCATCCATTAGAACTTCATCACATAATAGGTAAATTCAGCACTTTTATATTTAAATGATGTTTAAGAGGCTGAAATCGAAGAATATATGAGTGCTCAACTGCATACTGTATCTCACTAAGTGTCTTAAAAAACAATTCTCAAATCTTCTTTAAAAACAGGACAGGGAAACGTTTCTGACTGCCCCGTTCACTGATGTGTGTAATTTGTACACACACACACACACACACACAATTTCATGCTTTCTGGACACTGCACAACACTTTCTACTGTTACACACTCACAACCGCATGCCGTTAAAACTTCGCTAAATGGGAAATAAAATATTAATCCTCCAAACACCTTGAGAAATTGAAAAAAATGGCAAATCTGGAGAGCACTTACCATTTTATTATTGATTTCGTGAAAATGAATTTCACAGACTTTCTCTACAATGTCTTCATTTTCGAACGTTACGAAGCCAAAGCCTGCGAAAACAGAAACAAAGAACCAGTCAGTCGTGTAGCTTTTGAAGTCCAATCCAGCAGCTTTCGGCCTCAGTCAGAGGAGAACGAGGAGAGTTTGTGGCAGCAGAACTCAGATCTGAACGGACATTGTCTTTTTGAAAGCGGAGCTGATGAAATCGCTCTCGTGACGAGGGGGAAATCGGACAGCAGAAAAGCACAAAGACAGTTAATGAGATTCATGGAGGCACATCTGAATTTCATTAAAAAGCGTTCTGAGCTCCCTTCATTGAAATTTCAGCATATAACAAGCTCTCGTTTTAATGTAAATGTGGGAGCGGAGACCCCTGAATCCGTCCCTGACCGTGGGATTGTCTTCTTTTTTCATATTTATGAAATAAGAAGCATAACCCGGCTTAACAAGGATCTGCCCGCGCTTTCATTATAATGAGAGAAAGAGAAACGCTTTTCTCTGCTGCTGAGTCTGAAGCTCACGGGGAAAATCATTTTCTGTTTCTGGGTGTTAAGAGGAGGCCAACGGTGAGAACACAAAGAAAACAATCGGCAGAGGAAAATAAACACTTTACTCAATGTTTGTTTATAGAGACAGGATGCTCTTTCAGACGCACAACACACACACACAATCCTGATCGTTTTCACAAAAGCAGTGTGTTAGAGAGACGAAAAACTCAGAGAAAAAGAAGAACAGATTCAGTAAGATGGGGAGAAACTGTTAAGTTGCTAATGGCTGGTGTTTGTGTATGTGTGGAGTTTAGCAGTGATTAGATGGACCTTTATGACCTTGTGCTTCTTCTACACTGTACACACACTACTGAGGTGTTTTTCTACTAATACACAGTGACTGATCTCATGGGAAGGAGGAAAAAATCTGAAATAAAGCTTGTTAATATCTCAACGGTTTCTCCTAGACAGCAATAGAATTAAATGGAGGGCAAATGGAGATTTCAATAATGTCTCCAACTGTGCTCAGATCTGCCAAGTCAAAGGTCAAACCAAAAGAGATTTTAATATTATCTCAAATAATTCTCATAAAATTCTTTCAAAGGCTATGTTATGCGTTCAGCATAATTATACTGTTCATTTACATTTTTCCGTAGAAACATCAGAGAATAAGTAGATACTGTAATGAAACATTACTAATTTATCTCCAGAGCTATAAAAGTATAACCTCTGAACAATAAATTGTTCCACTGGGATGGTTTTATTTTATTGACAAATTGAGATGTTTGGAGTTTTTTGCACACACAATAGGAAACTGCAGACCGCTCACTTTTCACTGGAGGAAACTACTGGAGTCATTTTTCATAGGCAGTGCTAAAGTTTTCCCTGACCCTAATTCTTATCTCAACCTTTTTAAAGATTAAAGATCTACGCAGGGCTCCCCTCTCTCTCTCTGGCGGTCAGCTGGGTGTCAGAATGAAAGCACGAGGTCGGAGGTCAAACACAGCAGACTGTAGCTACATGCGAAACACTCCAGAGATGAAGGAGATAAAAGACCATTAAAGATAAGACAACCAATACAAACACACCTTTTCAACACAGACACAAACACTCCCTCTGCAGGACCTGTGGATTACTCATTTCACATGCAAAGAGACTGGCCAATCATAACAAAGGTCATTTACATATAAAGGTCAATAGAGTACAATACAGTATGTCTCCTTATATGACTGTATAATGAGGCGGATTACATAAGCTTTACTGTCTGCACTCCTACTGGCCACAGCATCACATCACTGCTCATCTGTATAAGGTTGAACTTCATCCATATTGTTGCTCAAACTGGGACTGAGTAATTCATTTTCAGTCTGAACGAAAAGGATTCTGCTATCTCTCTACCTCTGTGCCTTTGTACGAAGCAGCTTCTGTCTGTTTGGTAATATTGGGAGAAGCTGATTTTGTGTGTGTGTGTGTCATCTGGAGGGTGATGGTGGGGGGGTTGATCTCTAAAACTAAGAAGAAAGGCGCCCGACAAATCAACCATCAGGAGCCATTTGTCACTGCAGGTTTTCGAAGGAGAAACAGACACACACACACCTGTGCTCTCTAGAGAACTTGCATCATGTGGTGACCACAACACACACACACACAGCTAAACAATACAGGCAAACGCAGTAGTCTGTAGTCTGCAATTCCACCAGTAGTCTGTAGGGGACAGTGCTGTGACGACTGTGTCTCTGGCACTGGGACAGTCTGACCTCTGAGTTAACAAACACCCACTCGCTTTCACACACTTATAATTTCACAAACAAACACAAACCCACACACACACACCCAGAGAGTTGTCCAAGTCCCTGTATACACTGAAGAGCCGACACTTTTGAGATGAAACATATGCTTATCTCAGCTAAGTGTGCCGTTCTTTCTGCTCCCTGGTGTGGCGGCTCCCAGAACATCTGAGACTGATGTCTCTGTTTAAGTTAAAGATTATGCAAACTGACTCTGGTACAGAAAAGAAGACAGATATGAGTTGTCTGTTCTATATTGTTTAAAACATGCAGGCATTATTCTCAGCCTGTAATGAGAGCACAGGCCAGTCATGGGACCGTCTGTATGGTCTGAAGAACTTAATAGTAGGCAATCACAATATTATTATGAAACATGTTTAGATTTGTTTTCAAGTAATGTCTAAAATAATTGGTACTTATTTCAGGCAAAAGGAAAGTCTACACACATTTTCCAAGCATTTGCTTCAGCTCTGACTAAAACTGTTTACAGAGGCTGCAATAACATTCTTTGTAAAAATATGTACATAAGATGTAATGTATGTAGTGTTACCAACATTTTTGACTATATTTGATCTGTATTATGAGACTATCAGCATTATTCAATAACCACGATGCTAGTTAACAGAAGGTTAAAAAACAAGGCAAAACAAAAACTTAAAAACTAAAAAACAACTACACCATTTTCAATGAACATGAACGAGTGTAATTATTTTGCAATGTTTATATTGTTTTATTTATATATATATTGGTGTTGGTCAGATGTCTGGCTCTGTAAGGCGACGCAGACTCTATATCAGATGTCTCTCTGCATTAGCGTGTATGTGCTGCTCGCAGTGAAACTGAACACCAGTTTTGCTCTGTCCTCAGTGCTGTTGACCCCTCAGTCCTGCAGTCTGACCTCCACCGTTACTGCTGTGTTTGCCCCCCCAGGGCCTCTTCAGCACAGCAGATGGCTAAAGCACCAGCCATCCGCCGTTATTAAGACCAACAGCGTCCCTGCGGCTCTCAGCACAATCAACACCTCTCTCTCTCACTCTCTCTCTAACTTTCCCTTCACCTTAGACAATCTGCTTTGACTCTGGCACTCTGT
This sequence comes from Ambastaia sidthimunki, assembly GCA_036877625.1. Lineage (NCBI taxonomy): Eukaryota > Metazoa > Chordata > Actinopteri > Cypriniformes > Botiidae > Ambastaia > Ambastaia sidthimunki. The sequence goes on along the minus strand of JAZGTK010011560.1, from coordinate 7,587 downwards.
GACCGCTGGCGCAGGTGGCGAGAGGGGTTAGCAGCAGTTTTCTTAGCATCGTTGCGACTAAACTGCATCTCTCACAGAGCAATCAGCCCACATTCGTTTTCTCGCTCAGGTTACCGGGTTTTCTCCTCTGCACTTGACGCTAAATCCATTAAAATGCTAAATCAATGAGACATTAAGTGATCTTTGCATAAAAGCGGACCGCGCTAGCGGCGCTTAGACGTGTTTTAAGCAGAACGCATCAGAGAGAAAGTTCCAGAAGCCCATAATTTGTGCTCACAAGACGAGGGAGAGAGAAAAGCAGAGGTAGCTAAAGTTCACACGCTATCAGACTTCATTTTTAAAACGTTGACTCGCTCTCTCCCTGTCACGCGGGGATTTTTAAATTGATCTAAATGCTAAACAGCCCCTCAAGAACATTTATAGAAACACACATAACTCATTAAGATACAAGAAGCAGACGCATCAGAGATTGTAAAAACACTCCGAAACGCAGAGTTAACAGTGCTAATAGCGGGTGGTTAGTGTGAGTTAAGTCTCTGGTGTGTGAGCCTCAGACAGCAGGGAGAGAAATGTAATAAACACTGAGGTATGGAGATACATTACACACACAGGACGAGCAGCGCTGTGGGACGGTTTCAGATTACACCACACAGGGAGAAATCATTAGCATCCTGTTGGAAACATGTGGTGGGCCGTGTCGTGTCCTCGGTCCCGGACGCAATGAGAGCCACTGAAACCACACCGACCACAGCTGGAGATCAGGGTCTAGTGTTACACATGGCCTTCTGTTTCTGGAGAAATACGCTTTTTTTTCCTTTATCTTTAAACATAAATTTACCTGAGAAGAAACATTGCATAAGATATATAGGGTTGTTTTTTTAAAGTAGCTATGTTTAATGTTTGTGTTTTTCTTCTTGTTTTAAATATATAACTATAATATAAAATATAACTGTGATGTATTTATATAAACAAATACAAGAGGAAAAACAAGTGGGAAAACATGTCAATGCATTAAGACAAAGTACAGTTACACTCTATAAAAGAAAAGTTTTAGTGTAGTTGTGCAGTGTTGCGCCTCGGGTAAATGTGAAGGATTTTTAGATATTTATCTTAAAAAACAAGATGCGAATTTTTGTGGTTTAGCAAAAATTCACTGCTAACCACTCAGACAAAGGCTGTAAACACCTTCCCTCAAACCGTCCACCAACAGCAGACCTGCAGAGCAGAAGGCCAGTGACCTACATGTGTATCAGACTGACATGTGCTGCTAAATAACATCTCATGACCTGCTCTGTCAATCCAACACAGTCACATCACAGGAGGAAAAACAACCTGAAACAAAAAGACACTGAACAGCTTCAGAGGAGGAGCAGATATGAATTAATAACGTGCCGACAGACGGTTCATTCAGAACAAAACGCTGACGTAACGCCATGTCGAAGGAGACCAATTACGGCACGCAAGACAAATGATTTATCAGTGCTGTTACTCTGTTGCGTTACGACTGTTTCGTTAATGAAAACAAAAGCGCAAATCAACGCGTCGAGGCTGAAATAAATCCTGGTGATGTTTTTGAGGAATCCCGTGCGATGGGCTCCTCTAACCCCTCGCAGTCTGAAAGCATTAAATGCGGTTTGCGGTCGCCGGCTCTGTTGACTTCATCAACATCAGACCTGTGGCCTCTGTAGCCAATTAAAAGGAGAGAGAGGGAAGGAAAGTCTTGGGTGTTTATTTACCTGAAAACCCTCCTGTGAATCCAGGCCATTAAAAGAGGATCTCAGCATCAGATAAATAATGGCTTCAAGGGGCTTTGGTTTCACACACATACACACATACACACACACACACACACACACACAGGCATTGTGCTGCTCCACCATGACACCTGTTTTGAGTCATGCTTCTGCATATATATTTATCATTCACATTCATATCATACATTTATAACACTCGTACATAATGAGAGCATGTGAAATGTGAATTGAACTAGTCCATAGGGTTGATTTTGTTGTGATGTTTACTTTAATATAGATTATAAAAGAATTTGGATTCCAAAGACTTTAGAGTTGACCTACAAAACGCCCCCCGCTGTGCAGTGGGGTCAAAGGTGACAGGTGGAATGAGGGTAATGCAGCCTGTTTCCTGTTGCCCGACCTGCATGGGATAAACTGCAGTATTTTATGCCCGTGCAGCTGTGTGTTTGTCTGTCTGGAGCGGTGGGGGAAGAAAAGGTAAGTCTTGCTGCTTAGCTGGTTTTATTTCTGCCTGTCGCCTCCAGGAAATCTGTGTGTGTGTGTGTGTGGGCCACCTGCTTGCAAATTCCCTATAAATTTAATGATTACTTTGGTTCATCTTGGCTTTCCATCCTGTCAGTTTGAATCAGTGTGTTCCAGATTCCCTCTCACACGTGTGCATGTGTGTGTGTGTGTGTTTGGCGACCAAAACCTTCAGCTTTCTTTCATATTTCCCTTGGTTTTAAGTGTGTGTTGGTTACTGGTTTTTATATTTACTGCATTATTATGGCTTGTTTATTTTGATAGCTCTATAGGTAAGTATCACAAACATAATAAATCTGTTTGGTAAGAAAGCATCTGCCAGGGGATATAAATGTAAGAGAAAATGCAAATGTGTGTTCGGCAGGTAATGTGCCTCAAAGAATGCTGGGAAACTATTCAGTCTGTGTCTGAATGTAGGTCAGCTAACAGTACAGGCCATCCATTCCTGTGTCCTACTTCTAGACGCACACACACGTTGTGGTTCTACTTCTCATTTGAGCCAGTCTTCCTCCCAAGAGCATGAGACAGAGAGAGAACGAGAAAAAAAAATACAATGAGAATGAATGAGTGGAAGGTAGAAAGCAACAGAAATCATCCCTCGATGGAGTGTGTGTGTATGTACACCTCCTCTATTGTGGGATGATTTCTGTTACTTTCCACACACACACACACACACACACACACAATGGCTTTCCATCTTTTATGGGGACATGGTAAATAGACATAATTACTATACTTGTGGGGACATTTGTTCCCCATAATGTAGGGAATACCAAGACCAACTCCCCCACCACACACACACACAAACACACACAAATGCTGCTTTTCTGTAAATACATGAATCTAAAAGCAGCAAATCATAGCAAACATCCGTTTATGAAAAAGCTTTTTCCCTGCTGTATGATGTGCCTTTGATTTCCAGCTCCAATTCCAGAAGAATACATTTCCATTGGAAAAGTCAAACCCCTGCTGTATATATCCCAAACCCCTCAGATTCCCCATCTGACATCTCCGTTCCTCCACAGCACAAAAACTTTGACGGGCACCATTAAAGAAGCGTGCAATGATCGGGCTCCTCTCCAAATGCACATTCAGACTTCTGATGAGGTTCTTTTGGGTTGGAAGCCCTTTTCAACACACTGCTTTTGTGAAGTTCGCTGGCGGATACAGATATCGTACATGTTTATTCATTTGAGACGAGAGGTCGATTTGAAAAGAACACAATATGTCATAAATTATCAATGGAACAAAAAGTAAAAGATGAACAGAAAGTGGATTGACTCCGAATTAGAGGAACAGACAGTATCAAGAAAGCCGAGGATGTTTCTGAGGCCATGGAGGAGAGAAACGAAGAGAGGAGGTGCGAGAATGGGAGGAGACAAGAGGAGAGAATAAGAGTGTGAGCAGATTTGTGAATTCACTCTTCCTGTAATTGCATTAGAATTTCAATGGTGCTTTTGAAAAGCCTAAAATGGGAGCAAACTCCAGATGAATCAGACAGTGAACATTTAAAGTGAATCACACATGAGCTCGGCATAAAGTAGCATTGATTAAACTTAATTAGGCTTTTGGTGGGCACTCAGACTAGACTGTGTGCGAGCGCGTCGTGGCTTTTTAAAAGCCACACAATGGATCAGTTCATCTGTAATGAAGAACATCGATGTTACCTCTTGTGTTTGTTCAGTGAAGAGACTCTGCCTCAGATAAAGGGAAGTGATAGTATTTAAGAGTCGTTAGTTTACATGGGTTCGTAATAAGCGTACACTCCTCTTAAACAATACTGACTGGAATGTATTACAGCGGCGGATGGCCACGCAGTGCAAATTAGAGCATGAAAACAAAAATTAATTGCATCTCGGATGACCGGACTTGATCAGAACGACCGCTTACGGAAACACGTTCCCAGAAGGCCGACGAGATGCCACTGGATGTTTGAAATCGTAGCTTCGCTGCTTCCTCAGCTCGCTGGGTTTGAGCAGATCCCGGTGGAGTGTAATTGGTATAATTTACTGTATTAATCAAAACGTGGAGTGGCGGAATCGTGAGGTGCTCCAGTCTGCAGCTAAGCAGAGCCTCTGGGAGGCGGCCAGAAGCAATTAGCTTCACCGCAAAGCTCAGTGTCTCTCTTACATAAAGCCCTTTGTTTATTTATCCGTTTAACCTGCCACTTTTCAAAGAGAGATTAGTCAACACATCTCACACAAACACTTCGTAACACACACCCCGGCCTCTTTGCGTTCACAGGAAGTGTTTCGTGCACAATAACATTAATAAAGGTAAATTGCTAAATAAGAGCTACAAGCTAAAACTTTAGAGTGGACATTGAAATTAGACTAATAAAATGACAAGTGATTGCATGTAGACATGTCATCGGTTATCATTAATATCACATTTATTTTCTGATGTTTGCAAAGCGCTAACGTCAATGCGATACAGAGAGCTACAGCAGTGTAAAGTAGCTACTCATCAGAAATCTCCATGATGTATGAGGACGAGCAGTTTGAGATCACCACTGACACAATGTTCCAGCCGCAGGAATTCACTTCTCCTTAAAAAGCACAGCACATTACTGACAGAGAAAGATCAACGGTACGAGACAAAGAAATGTGAAATCACTTGAGTGTCTTCTGCCCTGCTATGTGTGGGCTTTAAATGTCAGCTCTGTCAGAGATCACACTATCTCTTCTCCAGAACAGAATAAGAAAATACATCTTTCACTGCTTTATTCTGACTTTTCTTTAGTGTAAAAGACAAGTGGAGCCCACTGTGGAGCCAAAGAAGAGAGAATTCCAGTCAATTATTAACAAAACTGTTTAATTGGGTGTTTTCAGGTTTAAATTACACTACTAAATTTATTGAAGACAGATATGGAGAGATCACCCACTTCTATTCATCCTGTCGTCATGGAAACCGCTGTGACATCCCTCCAGCACAAGACGCCACCACTTTTGAGACTGTTTTTAGCATTTGTGTTAATGTCTGACCTTTGATTTGCAGTTATGGCCATGTGTGTTAACTTTAAGGCCTTAAAATTCACTTTTGAGTAGATATATGCATTTACAGCTCTTTTCTGCTGGACCAAACAGACCAGAAATTGTTATTGCTGTCACTTTTAACCAATCAAATTTTGTTTCTTCCCACAACACCACCTGCAACTGACTAGCAAGTAGCAAAACATGCACTCGACTGATCATTTCACAGGGTCTTTTATAAATCTCCATGCTCTTTATTCGTGGCTGCTGGTCTACTGAGATCACAAAACACACACAAAACAACAAATAAGAGGCTGAAATCATCAGAGACAAAGACAGCTAACAAACAAAAACAAACCTGCTGTATGATTAGCAAAGATCCTGTCCTGAGATTCCCTCTTACACACACACACGCGCACGCACACACACACACACACATTCACACACACACACACACACACACACACACACACACACACACACACACACACACAAAGTAGCTAAATTACAGCCAGGTGAAAATGCTGAACAAGTCCTGAGCTGCACGCCGCCTCTCAGGTTCAGCAATTAGCACTCAAGAGGGACATTTCTGATAATTAATTCTGAATGTGTAATTAGTGAGAGAAACTGGGAATTTTGAGGAAGAGGTGAGAGAGAGAGAGAGAGAGAGAGATAGAGAGAGAGTGTAGCATGTATTGTTAATCAGACAGCTGGTATTCTCAGCCTATGCATACTGCACATCAAAAATGGCAAGATCCGGATAATATTGGCTAGCTGATACACAATATGCTATGATGTGATGAACATAGCGAGCTATGACCTTGAAATTCCTTGGAAAACATTTTTCAGTCTTGCAAAGTGCCAAAAATATAAAAGAGATAGTGGTTGGGGAGACGTGGGCAGCTGGCGGGATATCTAAAGAGTGTGAGGTTCATAGTATCAAACCTCTGAAAGAGTTTCAAGAGTTTCTTTGAAGCACTTTGTAGCAAGTAAACAAGATATCTTTGTGCATACCTGTATACTCCACTTCGCTCTCAGATTTATGTTTGGTCTCTGGGTTGCCTGCTCCTAAATGTCAACAAAAAACAAACAAACGGTGGCCGGCTGTGTTTACAAGCTACCGGGTTGACGCAGTAAAACCTAATCGCTGGATTCGCCAAAGTTCCTCAGGTGAGAGAAATGAAGCATTTGAAAGGTGCTTGAGGGACTTTGTAGCAAGTAAACTAAATCTCCACAAACAGATCTTTAAATTTTGATTCAGAGTTACATCTGCGAAGAAATCAGCATTTATTACTTTTGAACAAACAGAATTGTGTTCCCAATCTTTACACATTCATTCTACCCGTCTTTTTATCCATCTTCCTATACAACCATTCACAGATACTGCCGCACTAATACTGGACTTTTTGTGGAGACAGACTGAAGACTATTATTGTAGCATTAACTTTTATATAGGAATCATTCAGGCATACACTTTCATTCTCAAACGGCATCTCTTGGCCAGAATAGCCTGCAAAGTGGACCATACTTTATGCAGACACTGTCTATACAAACAATAGTGTATATAGTGTAACAATACAAGTATAAAAGACTGATTTCATGATCATTACATTCATAACTTCAGGAGATTCAGCCCTGTAAAATCCTCCTCGTATTCATCAAACTCTTCCATACCATCACAATCTCTCTCTCTCTCTCTCTCTGGATTTGTTTCAAATGGGCTTTCGTGTCAAAGCCCTCATCATCTCTTCTACTATTAACAAGGCTTTTCATTAGACCGACCTGCTCGCTCTCTCTCTCGCACACACACACACTGTTACCATGCCAACCACACGCTGTTGTCACTCTCAGCTCTGGACGTCTTTATCAGCTTTAGCAAGAAAGCTATTGGAGTGGAGAGCCCTGCAACTGACGTCTTATCAGACCAATTCCTCTGTGTAAAAATAGAAAGTGTGTGTGTGTGTGTGCAATTTGCATCCATCATGCGGTCTCATGACAATCACAGCACAGAAAAAGTTCTGTGTGTAATGAGCCGAGGCTGCTGTGACAGAACACACCACACACACACGTGTTCAGATGTTAATGGTGATTTATGCTGTGAAGGCAGGTATTTCATGAAAGCATATATTGGTCTTGCGTGTGTGTTTGAGCAGTTTAATCATATTCAACTGCACAATGGCTTTCCATCTGTCTGCCTTCAACAGCATGTCAACATTTTAAATATTTCTATATGTGTTTTAATACTTTGAAATCCAGTTGGTGTATAAATGGTTCTTGACGGCCTCATTCCTCACACAATGTGTGTGTGTCTTCTGTAGGGATGCATAGGTATGTATATA
>JAZGTK010011559.1:0-15519 GCA_036877625.1 Ambastaia sidthimunki | reverse complement strand
AATCGGGTGTTCAGCTCCTTATATTTTAACGTGACCTGTACCTGTTTGAATACCACCAAGTAGATCATCCAATAAGGGTAAGAAATATATAAATGGGGGGCGCTGTAATATTAATAGTGTGTGCTTACAGATCTGGAAACTTATTTGACGGATGTTCTTAAAGGAGAGAATTTGAGCAAGAAAGCCAAAGATAAAAAGGATGCTTTTATTAAGAGGATTAAAGAGGTGAAAGCGAGGTACGGTATAACGTATTACCTAAATATTATTGTGACCATGAATTGTGGTGATATAGTTTTTAACAAATCCAAACGATGTCTGTTTCAGCCACTCGCAGGATTTCAAGGACAAACGTGAGTTTTGAGTGTGTTTGTGTGCATGTTTGTGTGCCTGGGGGAGGAGCCACGAATAAAGAACGGTGCAGTGAGCTAGTTCCCCACTTTCACTGTTCTGTGCCTTATTTTTTATGTCTGTTTTCTACCTAGGGTAGTTACAAACTAGAGTTATACAGTAGCACATACATCTATTTTGAGTGGAATGTAATGCATTTTGAACATGTGGAAAACGTGTTTACATCTTTGCATGGAATAGCAAATGTATACTTCCTAATGGCAACCCACAAGAGGGGTTTGAATAAAAGCCAACACATGCAGACGGTGCTCAGATCAGCTTTATGTTTCCCATAAAGTACTTACGGTTATAACGCTGGTGGAGGGGCGGGGCTTGGTTTGGTTCTTGCGGTCATGTGAAACCTACTACGACAGGGAAACAGTGTAAAAGGTCTTGGCGCATATTTGTTGTTTTGCTACAAACATTTGCATAATTCTTGCTTATTCCTGCTTTGTGACCAGTACGTTAGTGAATATTCTATAAACAGGAAAGTATAATAGGTGCCCTGTTTTTACCCTTAGTATTCCTGGATTATCTTAAATCTATGCAAAACGTCTATCTAGGCAACATGGCTGAGTGCCACTTAATGCTCCATGCAACTGGAGACAAAGTAAACAAAAATGCCAGGCACCATATCCAAATTCCTGTGCTATCTGATATCCATTTCCAAGCAACACATGTAATATCTGATGTAGAGATTGTCGTCTTTCTGATGAAGGGCTGAACCTTTTGCTGCCACTGTTAAACAATGCTGATAAAGACTCTGTTGTACAGGAGATGATGAGTTTGCTGAGCTGGATGAGGTGGATACCAACAATGATGGTGGATCGCTGCACTCAGAGCAAACCGATAGAGATGATGATAATGCTTACGATGGTGAGTGAAGAATTGTGTCATTTGTTGGAATGTGTCACAAGATTGTTAAATACTTAAAAAATAATGTAAAATGCTGTAGAATAGCACATGAAATTGTCACAGAGCTATTCTACCCATAAATCCTCTCATGAAAAATAATTTTCAAATAAATGCTAATTTTCTGTTGTGAGTATCGATAATTCTATAATACTGTATCAACTTCAGATGATGCATTTTGTGCAAAGAACCACATCTGTTTACAGTGTGCTGTCAATAGTAGTACAGAGCTCTCACATCAACCAAAATACCTTATTTCTCTCTGATTATAAAGAACATCCTATCATCTGTTCTGCACTATTCTTCAGCCTTAACTGTCATAACACAGTATCATTGTTGCAGTCCTTTGTCATGTCCTGTCTAGGATTCTTAGTAGTGGTAGACAAATACAAAAGATGTATGAAGGAGGTGTTTGAAAGCCTGATGTAACCCGGCAACAGGCTCAGGAACGGTTTGAAGCCACAGACATGAAGGGTTTGGCTCTCTTTTGTCTCTGAGCAAATGGTTTATGGTCTGTAACTCAGACAATGCCGCCCACAGCCAATGTCAATTCAGTCTCCTGCTTTCTGCTAAATGGAAGCTGTTGGTAGGAATCCAGTTCTTTCGATTCATTTCGAGTCACAGTACATGTCTGATTATAATATTCTGACGCTCACGGGATCGAGACTCGGGGTCAGCTTTCATAATGGAGTTTGTGTGTGCTGTGAGTGTATGGGAGTAAAAGGTTTACAGCTGTAGCACACTCGTGTTTTATAGGTGCTTTCTTGCATTGTGCCTGCCAGAGAGCACAGCTGTTCGGCTCAAAGATGAGACAGAAGCTTTTCAGGACACCCTACAGACCCTAGATCAGTCAAAGTAAGACTTAAGAGTTTGAGCAAGGAAGTTATGTGGGCCTGTTGGTTTTGCACAGATGTCCTGTAGGTAATTCAGATAGAGCAGTGAGTTCAAGACTGAGGTTTGTCATTTCATTTGATCAGTGTCTAAACAAATGCAGCTTTTTTTTATAAGAGCTTCTCGGTTTTTAGTTTGAGGGCTGTAGATTTTCCTCTCTTTATAAATTGTGCACATAAAAAAGTAATTTTAATTTGGCAACTGCATCAGCTGCTTTCAAAATCAGCTTTGTAACATGAAGAAAGCTCATTTATACAATGGTGTTTTAAAATACAGGTTTCTAGTTATGGCTCATAATCATTGTTTTGTGATTTATTTTTTTATTTTGAGAGTAAAAATCAAAGACAAGATATGTGCAGATAAGTTTTTAAACTAAATGTAAATAAGTAAGTTTCAGTCAGTGATTGATCATTAAAAAACAGTAAATAAAGATGTTTTCTTTGCCAGTTCTTGTACATTTCTCTACCCTTTACTTAACAGAATTCAGCTCTGGGGTGTTTAGTTTGCTTTTCACAAACAGCATTTCACACTCTCTTGACATCACTTTTTACATAATCGCAAACATTCTTCAATTGCCAGTGTCATTCATAACACTTCAGTGCTCTTACAGTCATTCAGCAATGGGATTGTAATGTGTACACAAGAGAGGGCTGTGTAAACGGGACGGGAGGTTTGCTATAAAAACAGAGCATGCATCTGTTTCACACACTGCTGTACCTGAAAAAAACAGTGCATGAAATCCCTATCCAGTGTTTGAATCTCTGCTAACTCCAGTCTTGGCAACGACCATTGATTTGTAAACCTGAAGAAGGCCGAGTCATTTTTGGCTGCATTTAGCAGATTTATTTAATTCACTGAGAAGGCAGGTGCTCCTATCTGTGGCTTCTTCACCTGCATAGTATTTCAAGTCATAAATAAGCTAAACTAAGAAAATAACTTTCACTTTTCTTTTTTTTTCAACAGTCCAGCAGTCTCCCCCAGTGGCTGCTCAGGACCTTCCATCTGTTTTGAAGAGCGGCTACCTGGAGAAGCGCAGAAAAGGTTAGTTACTGCATCCACAAATAGATCCCTCAGAAAAACATACAAGAGCCTCATAAAATTATTGTGACCTCCCTTTCTCATCATACAGATCACAGTTTCTTTGGCAACGAGTGGCAGAAGAGATGGTGTGCCTTAAGCAGCAATAGTTTCTACTACTATGGCAGTGAGAAAGGTATCAGACGCATTGTAACCAATTATACATAATCCTGCATTCAAATTTTTCTTGAATCGGTAATCAGCAATAATTAACACAACAGATAAACAGCAGAAGGGAGAATTTAATATTGTTGGCTACACCGTCAAAATGAACAACACCCTGCGGAAAGATGCTAAGCGAGATTGCTGCTTTGAGATCTCGGCTCCAGACAAGCGTGTATATCAGGTCAGTCTCCACGTAAGAGTGTAGTGAGTGTTGTAATCTTCAGATCATGAGGAGGCTGCGTAATACATAACAAGACTGTAAAATATTGCAGTCTATCCTTCACTCTCGTTCCTTTCTTTCAATATGTGCCTTTGTAAACCCTCCCTCTTTCTGTTTCCACAGTTCTGTGCTGCTTCTGAGAAAGATGCTAAGGAGTGGGTGGAGCAAATCGCCTTTTTAATTAAAGGTTGGACTGTCAATCTAAATTCTGAACATTCGGTCTCCCCCGGTTTAGCGAGCATCAGTTTTACACAATTCCATTGTTTTGTGTGCGTGTGTGTGTGTTTCTCCCCTCAGACATGGGTGGTGTCATACCTGAAGATGAGGATGAGTATGATGACTGCATAGCCATGAACTCCTCAGCTACACCGGGACATATCGACGATGACATATATGAAGAACTCCCTGGTTTGCCACTTCATAATTTTATACATTTAAATTTGTTGATAAAGATGAATATGCAAGTTAAATGACAAGGAGGTTCATTTCCATCCGACAAATGGCAATAGAAATTGCATATTTTTGTGTATTGGCCTTTGTCCTGACTGGCACATTTATTTTCTTCCTCTCAGAGGAAGATGTACCACAGCCTGCTAAAGCAGCAGTGACCCTGGCTAACAAACCCCCACCGCCGTCTCCCCATGTGACAGGTAATTACCACTAGGTCATCAGCACTGCCTATACCTTACCTGCCCTGCTATCCCATAACACCACATTGACTGGGTGGTTAGCATCTGTCTTAAACAAAGCCACTTTGTTTTTAAAGGGATAGTTCACACAAAAAAACGAACATTCTTTTATCAAGTTGTTCCAAACCTGTGTAAATATCTTTGTTCTGCTAAATACAAAGGAAGATATTTTGAAGAATGTTTGTATTAAAATAGTTTTGGGGAACTATTAACTTCCATAGTATTTATTTCCTAGTATGGAAGTCAAGGTTGCTCCAAAACTGTTTGTTTAACAAACAATCAGAAAGTTCATCAGTAAGTGCAATCGCTGGGAGTCAAACCCATGACCTTGGCATTCCGGCGTCATGTTGAGCATTCCAATTTTAAATGACATCTAAACAGAGAAAGGAGAATTAGGGTTTAGAAATGTAGTTATTGGAGGTACATATGGATTTGGCAGATTAGATGGTTAAAGAAAAATGATGACAGAACTGGGAAGGTTGTCTGGACCACAGGAACCAGCTGTCTACACGAGCCCTCAGGAAGAGTCCACAGCGCACTCTTGCTGAAAGTCTTCTTTTAGTTCTAATGCAGATACGATTTGCACAACTTTTATGCGTTTTTATGTGCTCATTGGTAAAACAAAAGTCTTTTAAACATTGAACACTATTTTTGCCATCATCACAGTTATTATTTAAAAAATGGGCAGCAGTGTTTTTTCTGTCTCTGTGTGGGGGAAGCCCATATCCTGCAGAGCGCTGGGCACTGGGCAGAGGTTGGTAGGCACTGGCAGGAAGTGACTCCATTGGTGCACTGTGGCCCACCATGGCCCTCTGCTCCAGGCTCACAGCACAGGAAGTCCCGCTGACAGAAACGATGGCTGAGGCAGGATCTCATGACAGATGCTCAGAGGACGAGGCCAGCTAACGCTTTAGAGAGAGCCACAATGACGGGAAAACTACAGGTTTCATAGATTTGGGAAAGCAAGGGCTTCACTCAGATTTCTTTTATTTGCTCAATGCATTGCCAGGAATTAGCTGTTGGCATCTTTTTATAGGGTTTATGTATAGTACAATTCTTGATGTGCATTCCATTCTGTAATTTTAAGAGGACTGTGCTCTGATGCTGTTGTTTTAAGGGACAACTTCTTGTTGGAAAAAAATCTTAAAGCAACGCTGGGTAAGATTATTTTTAGAAAATAATTATAATAATCTGCCAGATCAGCATTACTGGGTATATGCCAGTAATAATGATATTTACCTTTAGGGGTGTTTTTATATGAAAGCTGTTCCTCTAAACACCCACTCAAGGTGCTTCCGTTAGGGCCATTTTTAGGGAAAAGCAACACAGATGAGTAAATATATGTTTCTCTTTTGGGAGGAATCTCTTTTACCTCATATTTTATCAACCATCTTTTTGGTTGCATATAGAAATTATTAAGATACACGTTGCCTGCAAAAAACAGGTTTGGATGTGTTGCCAGATTGTGCCAAATGCATTTCAGCAATAATAAAGTGTGTTCAATGACAATTTGGTGGAATCACAAAAAAGAAGGAAGTTAAAAGTTTAACTGTAAATAAATCTAGCACATACTACATACTACACAGTTTGAAGTCCACCTTACATGCGTACTGCCCACTAGTGGACATTGTTGAGCCAGAAAAACACTGACACCAAACCACAAACACGTGTGAGGTAATGCTCACACCTAAAGTGTACGTGCAGGGACATACACTTTGACAGATTAAACCTGAAGGCAGAAACTTAATGAGACCAAACAAGTTTTAAACCAACAATCATTATTTTCAGTCCATCATAAACATTTAGTAAAGCATAAGGGAGAATGAGTTGAGTCTGAAAATACTTTATTTGCAAAATGATAAAAATCCATATTATTTGCCCCTGCAGCAGTCAACAAGGCCACCGACTATGCAAACTACTTCCAGGGCTTGTGGGATTGCTCCGGGGACTGTCCGGATGAGCTGTCCTTCAAGAGAGGAGACGCCATTTACATTCTCAGCAAGGTAAGACAGGAGTCAACGGCATGTCCTGGAAAGTTCCAGCCTCACCACAGTTGTTACAAACCACGTGATTAAGAACAGAAATAATACAGCATGAGGTAATGTTTATTACCCTGCTTGTGTTGCCCTTTCCAGCATCAGAGGAAAACATGAACTAAAAAAGCTTACAGTTAAATAAACATGATGTGATGTCTGGATGACACGTGTGAGTCAGATTCCAAAGGGTTGTTTTGGACCTGTTTGTGCGAGCCGTGTCTTGTGTGCTTGACAGAGGGCTAGTCTAGGTTTCAGAGTGTGGGAGCTAAATACACCCTCTCCTGTGCTCGGTGATGGGATTAGTCTTGTCACTACGGAAACCATTTTAGGGCTTTTGGCCCTGAGCTGCCCAGTCTGGCAGCCAATGGCATTCTGTCACTTCTATCCACGTCTGCCTGCTATGTGTGTGCGTGTACGTCTGTAAACTTACATGTGTTGGTATTTTAGTATTAGAGGGTGGTGTAATGTCACGTTCAGTAAGGTTAACCGGCCGAAGACCTTTTGCATTCACATCTTGACCTGTCACTATTTATGGCCGTAATGGCAGTTTGTGTTCACAGGAAACACCGACTCTGCCTCTGTATTCATACCAGGTGTGGCAGAGAAGTGTGTTTGGTTAAAAACTTCCCCTGCTTGTCAGCTTCAATGCGTGAGATTAGGGTTCTACCCGCGGGGTTTGTACCTGGCTGGCAGAATTAGCTCAATACCTCTCAGGGCTACTTGAAATAGATTTGGTTTTTCCACTTGTGGCAACAAGCCAATGATATCACGGATTGTCCATGTAGCACCATTACCCTTCAGAGAAAGACCTGGAAATCTTAAAACATGCCATCAATATGTATGTTTATTGTTAAGAAAAGAGAATTATGAATTATTGACCTAACAGTGGTCTTTTCACACCATCTGTTCTACAATATAAGAACTCTGCGTAATCCATTACGTAATGGACCAGGTTTAGGGCTCCAGAAATGATGATATGCTTGAAGGAAGCCAACAAAAAGAAATGCTGATTGCAGCTTTCCATAATTTTACCCAATTTATTTATATTCATTTTATTAGAGACACAGGAATGTGCAGTAGCAAGATAATGTATCTTCAGGAGTTAGGGATGACATCCCAATTTCACCAGTGGCTAAAAATCCATAATTTGTAATGGATATATAAAGCATGCCAATGGGGAAATTATCTCGTTCTGTTAAAAGTCAGCAGGCTGTCAGAATATGACAGAATGTGGTTTGAATGGGATCCAGCGACAGGAGCTTTTTATCAGAGCAAGTCTGCCATCTAGTGGATACAATTGGTGAGGCCTACAATTATATTGGCGAAAGAACTCATTTTTGAAATAGTTTCTGTGTTTCCTTGTTTTGTTTATTAGAGAAAATCACCACAGCACATACACGTGTGTTTGTGTATAAATTAAATATATACATTTTATAATGAGTTAATGTATGAATGAGTAATGTATGAATGCATAAACGCTACAAATTATGTAATGAATATCTTTCTGGCCACAGTCCTATGATGCTGTGGCTTGTTTTTGCCATTGTATGGTTAGAAAACCGACTGGTTTACCATGAATATTGCAGGCACTCTTTTGTATCGTAACCCCTTCCCCCTTTCCTGCAGCCGGGCTTGTGGATGACCATAAAGCTGCTGTGGGTTTAGTGTCCAGCTGTGGCTCAGAGGCCATTCACTGCAGTCTGAGGAACAGACTAGTAGGGCTATTAGTGGCCTACCTCTTTCCCCTTGGCCATGCAGCAGCTGCAAGTCTAACACCCCACCCCCCTCCATATAACCCCTCATCCAGACCCTCAGTGACTCTGAAAGGGTATTGACCATCAGACCAGGGGGAGGTGTCAGAGCCCTAAATCACGCACACACCACACTCTCTCTTTTCAAAGCAAGGCAGTGTGTGCTGTAAATGATGCTTGGACAAAATAGTACATGCAGCCCACATGCTGCGTCTGAGGTGTAACAACACTGTGACAGTCACAGCCAGACTCAGATCAGATCTAATTAAAGACCATCTGATCATATAGTATGTTTACAGGACTTACATAACATGAATAGCACATGAAGAATATAAACTCTGTCTGCCATCCATAGATAGATACAGAAGACACACAAATAGATTCAACTGTGTGTGCCTGTGTGTGGGCTTGCAGGGGGTCCGCATTGCTGTCCTCTCACAGTCTTATTAGGAGGCGATTGTGACAAATCTGACCCTCCTGAACAGTTGCACACATGGACATATGCTCGCACGCCCAGGGAGAGATGATCACAGGCTGCCCCTGTCAATGAGGTGTGTCTGTATCAAAGGATAGATACAGGAAGTTTTTCCCCTCAGCCTATCACACATGTATTTCCTGTCTCGTTTCACACAGCTCTGACAAAGGTGTTGCTCTGCGTTTGGCAGCTTGTGTGGGATAAGAAGCTGTAAATCCTGCTGTCTGACCCCTCTGGCCAATTTTTAGCTTTCACCTCTTATATCTCTAGCAAGATCAGTTGTTTACAAACTAACAGATTAACAGACTTGACTAGAGAGAATTAAAATCTGAATTTATATACAAACTGATTTGATCTTGCTTTTATATGCATTACTTAAAGTAGATTTATTTATACATTTTAGAATTTTTAAGGAATTTCATTTGGTTGGTTGTCATATCAATCTCCTCTTTATCTCTTATATATCTCTACTGGAGTTATCTCAACGGTCTTTCCTCAAATCTTTTACCTTTGTAATCTGTTTTCTTTGTATTGTGAACTAGGGAACAGATTTCCTCTCTGAGGACTGTCTGCGATGCAGAGACTCTCTCCTTTACAGCGTGTGCATCTGCAGCAGCTGTCGGCAGCTGCGTAACCAGACCCGTGTTTTATAGATGGATGTTTGCATGCAGGCAGTAAGAGGTTTGCTGGCTGGAGCCGAGCACTATACATTATACAGCAGGAATCACTTAGACTGCTGAGGTCAAGCAGGGGCCCACAAACTTCATATTTAACTTCAGATGGGCTACGATTCAAGTCTCATTGCTCTTTCTGAATCATACAAAAAGACATTTTCCCTCGACAGTAAGGTGAAGGATGAAAAGCAGTGAGTGTCCTGTTAGTTTGAAGGAGATCAAAGCATTGAATGTCAGAGAGGGATGAATGACCATAAATGTCCATCACAGGGCTCTGGATTGAGATGTCTCAGGGTTTCTCTGTTTTTTCAGAGTGCAAGAACTGAGAGGCTGTGTTTGTGCAAGAAACCTTTAGAAAACAGGAAGCTGAGATTACAAAATCCTGTGCTTTTTTTTTTTTTAAGGCATGGGCTTTTAGCAAATTACAAAATTTGTGTTTGTCTATGTGTATGTGTTTTTTAGATTAGAAATTGATTAGAATTTGCTCTGGGCCCTGTAAATTTTCCTAAAGGCCGTCTTTTGGATGTTGTGTTCGAATCCTGAAGCCTGGCGCGGGTCAGCTCCTTCAAAGGTCTGCCAGACCAATATAACCCCAGTTTTTGGAAGACATCTGTGACAAATAGTGGAATACCGTGAATGTAGAGAATATACAGAGTTTAGCAGCTTTGAAGTGAATGTCGCTCCGTGATCTGTTTGTAATTATGGAATAAGGAAAAAGAGAGGGGTGAAAAGGGAACGTGAGACAGATGAATGGATCTTATCTGCTTCTTTATCTTTATGGTTATCTATTCCGTGAGCCGGAGTAGATCTGCCTCTGTACGTAAAAAGCAGGACTCTGTTCTCAAGCGAGATATAGATAGTACTTCATACTAAATATATCGTCTGTTCAGGCTCTGTTGTGTAATCTTTATAGGTCCTGTGGGTCATGTGTCCTTGATTTGGCCTTGGAAAGACATACAGAATGAGGCAGGAACGGGTTGAAAAAAAAGTGGGGGTGGGGATGGAGACAGTATGAGAAGAAAATGAGCCAAACCTGAAGATGAACAGGTCAATGAACTATAAATATTGACAGTTTCCTTTCCCCTGAGCACTGACCTATGAGATTTGACCTTACTTGATTGTGTCAATGCTCTGATCTGTGGTTTTAATGAACGCTGCTCTTCTGGTTTGCTTAAACTCCAATCAGTAGGTGTTTTTATGTTGTGTATTTTTCACAGGAGTACGACACCTTTGGCTGGTGGGTGGGGGAGATGAAGGGGGCAATCGGAATTGTGCCCAAAGAGTATCTTATGGAATTGTACGCCCTGTGAGGGACTGCAGGTGAGTACACAACACAAACATATTTTGTCAGATTCTGCAGCAATCTTTGCATTTATGACTTTTGTGTTTATATTTTTTATAAAAAAAAAGGTACAATAAGCAATTTGGATTTAAACATTTTTGTTCATTTTTATAGGGAGACTTCCATGGTCTGCTGTTATAGCATCCTGCTCTGCACATGTATCCACAAGCCACTGTTTTGTTCTTTTTCTGTGTGTTTCTTACTAAAGCAAATTGCCTGTTTAAAAGCACAAATAATTTAAAATATGTGCAGTAAAAATGATGAATATAGGTGACGCTTTATTTTCTCGGGTTATTTAATTCATTTGTGCTCCGGTATTTAATAGGAATTATTGAGTGAATGTAAAGCTTTACTGTCATTTAAGTTCTAACAAATCGTAAAGATATACTGTAAAAGCTTCTGTGTAAGCTATATGAAATAAAACCTGTGTTTTTGCTATCACAAAATGCTACGAGTCGTTTTGTTGCCGGTTGATTGAATTGTGGCCACCAGGTGGCAGCAGCGCATTATGCTTATTTAAGGTTATTTGAGACTGCAGCATTAATGTGTTTTCTCATTTTTTCCATACGATCAGACAACACGCAAGACATTTTTCCACACAGACTGTCAGTGTTGTTTGGACGTACAATCACAGTGCGCACCGCATGTAACAAACCGACGGGAAACAAAATATCTGACCTTTCATAAAGAAACATAACAAACAAATCAAATATCAGTTATTTAGACGCGGAATTAATTGTCTGTTGTAGGAGAACTGTTTGGCATATCGGATCGTGTCTTCATGGTCCATGCGCTCCGCTGCGTTGACATCCACAAATATCTGAGCACTGAAGTGAGAAACTTAATTAAAACATGTGTCAGACCGTTACCTGATCTGCCAGGAAGAACGTACCAGTTGTTACTATTAGCATATTAACTCGATCAGCCAAGCTTCTTACAATAAATACTAAAGACATTTTAATTAGCTCATTACAGCATTTTATATTGCGTAGCACTTGATAGACTTGTGGACCAAGTTGGGCAACGTGAAGCTGTTTCACTCAAATATTTTGAAACGGCAAATTTTATTGTCAGGTTTAGGCCTATTATGTAGATGATAAATTCTTGGTGTCTGTGCACGTCAGCTCTTAGATAGAAGAATTTTTTAATTAACATTAAACACAAAATTAAAGATCATTAAAGATCTCAAAAACAAATGACTGTATATGAATTCAGGGACATGCTGTTTTTAAACAGTTTGAATGAATGAAATCTGGAACAGTGACTTTAGTGTCTGTTATAGAATCAACACTAATGAAGGAACTCGGGTGGAGAGGATGTTTCCGCTGAGCTTTGAGTGTGTTACATTCACATCAGATGTCAGCAGCTTGCTCCTCTCTGTCTGGAAAGAGGAAGAGGCGAGGAGAAAAAGGAGAGGACAGAACGTTAGCTATGAGGGGGTGGAGGTAAGACACCTGTCGAGGGAGGTGGGGATTCATTAGTATTCATTATACATTTCCTGCAGTTTCTGAGCAGAGCAGAGACAGGAGAGGCACCATCCATCTCCTCCACAGAGATAAACGGGAGGTTGAGGTACAGAGGACCGTGATGTCATCGAGGAGGAAATTGAGCCGAGTGTCAGCTGCATAAAAATCAGCAGTAGATTGTGCAGTCAATGAAGTTGTTCAAACATTTTAAACTATTCTTCCTTTGAATTTTCCTCTCAATGATTTTCATTAATAACCATTTTCTTGTTGGTTGGTGGTAACAGAAAGTCAAACAAGTGCTGTTGAAAGTACATTAGTCTGTTCTGTACAGGTCCTGTTTTTTGTACTGGCTTGGAGCTTTGCTGCGGCAGATGGGCTGTCCCGCTGTGTGCCTGATTGAAACACAGAAGCTGGAGCATATTCATAACAACATCACCAGCTCCTGTCAGCTCCAGCCAGGGAACAAATCAGCTTTCCAGCAGCTACCTCGCTCTGAGGAAAAAATGGGGCCCGGCCAAGGGTGCGAAAGGCCCTCATGTTTTAGGACTGCCTGAATGTCGATGTTTACAAGCTCTTTGCTTTTGTAGTCGCACATAATGGTCATGAAAACCAAAGCTGGAGGTGCAGATGGCAGGTCCATATGTGGAAAGTTCAGGAGAGGTGTAGAAGAAAAGATCTCTGTGGGCTGCGCTGTGGATATTGAAATATTGATTAAATAAGCTGGTCTAAATAGACTGGTTACTATCGACACTATTGATCATGGGAAACATGTAGGTGTGAAGATTAAACCTCAGGTTAATGAGGTCATGGAACTTTATGGAACTTCTAGATCACAGTTTTATATAGCAAAACTATTGAAAGAAGGACAATTATAGTATAGTATGCTAAACAGTGATAGTGGAGACAAAAGGGCCATGATTTTTACCACAGTAATGGGTTTCATTTGTGATGGAACAAAGCAGGGAGTGTCTTTGTCTCATGTGCTGATGATATAGTGAGCTTGAGGCTCAGAACAGAATGATATGAAGCCAGCCCTCTGTCCTCTGGGTGACATTCAAAGGCTTCATAAATCCTGCTCTTTATGGGGCCAGTTTGCCATAAATCCCACAGCCTAATTGGAGATGTAATGAATTACCATAATTAGTCATAGGCGGTTTTACATTAAATGGAAGGTGTGCGTGCCGCGGGGAGCAGTCCATCATAAAGAAGCCATTTCTGTGTGTATGGATAACAGAGATACTGCTTGAAATTTCCCCAGCTGTTTAATCAAAGATCAGATATGGGGGTTTTACTTGCTTTCTGTTATTAAGCTTCAAAACCCAGAAGGGTGATTAGATGTTTGAGGTTAATTACAGAATTTCATGCAATTTGGCAATTTTTTGTGTCTTTAACTAAATGATTCTTAGATCCTATTTATTATGAATCCCAAGCCTCTGTGCCACTAAAAATCTGAAGAATTTTAAGCGAGTCACTTAATACAAATCTTCAAACATCCCGCAGATAGGGGGCAGTCTTCTTCCTCTTAAGCAAAAATTTCTCCAGTGATGAAAGAGCCACGCACTGGCTGTCACCAAAGGCCGTTTTGCTAAATATTACCATGTGGTTTTATAGGCTAATAAATGATTTGGTTAATGGATCTGCACTTTTCTTCCCCTGCTCTGCTCTGGACAGCTGCATATCTTTTATTACAATTTGTTGGAAAAATATAGGTTTTATAAGTAAATGCCACAGAACAATTAATCTGGAGCGCATTAAATTCCAGTAATGCTAAAACGCTAATAATTAAAACAGGCAAAAGTTTGATGAGTCAAGTTGAAAGTATAGTGCAGAGATTGAATGCAAAGTGGAGATCAGGTGCTTTTGATCTGTTTTAACTGCTCAGTTGTGTTATTATGCCATTCAGATCAGCTAACAATGTAAAAGAATATGCCTGTTTACAGATGGATTATGTCATATATTTTTATATATACATATATATGTGTATATAAATATATATACATATATAACTTTACATATACAGTACATACAGCATATACATGGTTGTGGTCATGATTTATTGCAAATTATACTAAATTTGCTTTTGTGTTTATAAAGTTGAAAACTTTATACCTTAATGCCTTAATACCTTCTTAAATAACTATCCAAGTCATTCACATCCATATTACTTTCCCCTTTATTTCTCTCTCCTTCACGTTCCCTCTTTCACACACACTTCACTAACTTCTCTGGAAATAACAGAGGCTTATTTATGTGGTATCCCTAGGTGTCCCGTAGGGAAATATACTACTTTTCCAACTGGCCTCCTGTCAGCATCCCATTAAGGCTCTGTCTTCATTTTACGCCTCTAAATCTCATGCAGACTCCACTGAAATGTAAGCAAATATTAATTGGGGTCAGTCGCAGCAGATGCAACTCATGCAGGCGTCTAATGTAAGGTATCTTTGTGGAGCCGTGGCATTATGGAGCGGGGTGCTGACGCCTCAGATTTTCCCCGTACACTGGCTATGGCTGCAATGATTCATAATGGCTACGGCTCTCTGCCTTCATATTTTACCAGCCAAGTGCTTTATCAATTAAAGGAAATGCTGTGATGGTACCCTGGTGCCACAAAGCATTTAGCTTTAGACCTGTAAAACTGACTTGGAGTGACCTGCTTGCAACGTTACAAAAGGGCACTTGTTACTACTTACCATGGAAGGCTGTAAAGACTGTAAATGTAAGACTGCACTAGTTTAACAACAAAACCTTTTGTTGTTAGTTTTCTTTAACATTTACAGTGATAGGAAGGGAATCAAAGTCAAAATTGTGTCCTTCAGTTAGACTTTCAGGGTGATTTTGGACCCCGGTCCAAAAGTTTTATGGGATGTTGTCTGCAATCAACCTCTTTGTTTTAAATCTTAGGCAAGACTGCAGAGGAGAATGATGGGTAATTTAAGCCCTGTACCCAGCCGACCCCAGGCTATTATTAATTGTTATTAATGCTGCTAGTTAATTTGGCTGTAGTGGCAGCATGCAGCCAGTTCTCATCAACATTTCTTTCTTTTCTTCAACATTTCTTCACAAGTCTTTTTTGAATGAGATCAAAACTCCAGCTCAAATAGAAATGCAGTTGTGATGGTTAATTTTGAACATACAAAATGTTGTTATAGATCAGTTCATATTAAAAAGTGGAATAAATAATTATGCATGCAAACCTTACAGTGCAGTCTAGGTTATTAAGAAAATTCCCCAATTTTTTTCTGTGTAGTCAATAGTGTATCGATCGGATATAAAATAAAGTACACCTCCGCTTCCACAGTGTGGGATTGGAGATATATGTGGGAAGAAAAACTGTCAGAGGACAGTTTCTCAACAGGACAGGTGTCATG
This sequence comes from Ambastaia sidthimunki, assembly GCA_036877625.1. Classification (NCBI taxonomy): domain Eukaryota; kingdom Metazoa; phylum Chordata; class Actinopteri; order Cypriniformes; family Botiidae; genus Ambastaia; species Ambastaia sidthimunki. The sequence goes on along the minus strand of JAZGTK010011559.1, from coordinate 66 downwards.
TTCAAGACCCCCCAGCATGCGGTGGGCTAATAGAAAGAGAAAGCACATAACTGAGTGTGTGTGTGT
>JAZGTK010011558.1:0-15520 GCA_036877625.1 Ambastaia sidthimunki | reverse complement strand
AAGAGCAAGCATGTAGGATTTAAATATTAATTTTTAATGCTGAAAATCTCACAGCAGCCTTAAACTGCTCTGTTGTCTTCACCATATTCTCAACATTACCTCAATAATCTGTCAACGCTGTACAATACTGTATTCATACTGCATACAGAACACAGTGAGTCAATCATTCCACTCGTTTATCTTCAGATCAATAATATTATTACTTAGTATTATTCAAAAGCTTGTTCTGTATGTACATTCTGCGTGAAGAAATCTACAGTCTAGAGTTATTAATGGCTGATCAGTGAGACAGTGATAACTTTTCACATTCCTGACCTTGTTAGGCCAAATATCCAATTTTTCCAAGTTCCGTTTCTGTAACAAAAACAGACCCACTGGACAATATCCCTCTGGAGCAGAAAAAACAGTAACAAAGCAGGTTTTATAACTTTTCACTGATGAATAAAGCAAGGAAAGAAGTGGCATCTTAAAAAGCAAATCTTTGCCTCTGCTCTTATCCGAATTAATCCAGTGAAAAACAAAAGCTCTCTGTTCTGCTCCAGGTTATCTTCTAAGGCTTCTTGTGGCCTCCAGGTCTGTAGCAGGTAGAGACATCTAGTTAATGTTTAGCTCCACAAACATTTTTTGCATTCCTTGTTTCTCCAGTGTCTTCATGGATGAGGCAGGTTCATGCGGTCCTCAATAAGCGTGTTGTCAGTACCCTGTGTCTCTATGCACTGCCGAACCGTCGCCAGAACTCCATTGAGACGGCGGTCGAGAGCAGCAAGGTGTGGCCCTGTCAGCACGGGAAAGGCGGGATCGTGGGCGGTGGCCTGTCGCATCGTTGAGCTCAAAACTCCGCCTTTCAAAAGGTTCAGCCTGTTCCAGGTAGAGACACGAACCCTTTTTGATCCAAAGAAAAATAAATTAAGCAATTAAATCTCTTAACACTTGGCGCTTGCCCCATCAAATGCTAGAAAGCTGAAAATATGAGCAGAAAAAAATAAAACAGACTTATCTATACGAACTATTTTCATATTCTGAATACAAAAATGGGATGTACCAAGTCTTCCATAGGCAAGGCTAGGGGTGGGTCTTTGGAGCTGACTGTCAAATTATGGTTAGGTTATCATTAAAGCTGTCACCTAACAGCAGAGACAAAGCCGTGATGGTAATACGAGAATCTTCACTCATTGGTACTTGCTGCATCGCTGCATATTTGCAAGTTTAAAACTCTACTCAACTTTGTTGCATCGCCTGCAGTTGTGTCGCCTCGAATTTTCGAACTGTCAGTGAAATTAATGACTTCCGATCACTTTGTCACTGCAAATTACTCTGAGTAAACAACCTTTAACTTCGACATAATCAGGACGCAAGGAAGGAAGTTTTTAGTGATACACTCAGGTCATTTAGGCTGCATCAGACTCTTTCTTTGTTAGCCAATCGATATCTCATTAAGGTGATAATGAGTATGCGAAGTATTACGATATTCTGGGAGCTAACAAAGACTCAGGAGGCCCCTCCGGGTCAAGCTCTCTGGCTCTTACATAGGCGTATATAAGTAGCAGACATTAAAAGGGGTCATAAACGGAGAATTCAAATTCTCCTTAATCTTTGGACAGTTTGTTATACTATAAAAATATCCTCTAAGTTTCAAGACTGAAAACTTCCTTGCTATTTCAAAACCAGCCAAAACCATTGAAAGGTGAAAAAAATGAGTCGATCTGAAAAGTGTGTAATTATGATGTCACAGTAATGCAGAGGAAGATCAACGCATACTTCTACATAATTGTATCTTTGCCGTGCCTAATTCTGTCTGGCTGAAGGTCAACGATGTCATAGATGTGACATGCTGCTTTAAATGGAACAGAGTAGCAATCAGTCATCATAGCTGATAGATGACAATAAACCAGAGGCTGACTGCTAGAGGCTTTCCATTTTTATACACTGATGTGTGTAACAAGTGGCTTGAAAGAAGAAATTTAGTATCTGTGTGTGTACACTTACATGCAGCACTGATAAAGGGGGGCGAGAATACTCCTCTCATCTAGATCTGGGTTCCCAAAACTGCAAGTGAAAAAAAACACATTGAATTTTGTGCTTTCTCCAGACCAGTGGTTCTATAAGAGTTTGTTTCATTGAAACAGTTTTGGACCACCTACGTAACACCTAATATCTGAGGGAAACCACCAAACACCAAAAAATGCACAATTTTAAGTTGTGTACAAGCAGTATTTTTTCATACCCGTATCTTGAAACAGTCTAACTTTAAATACATTCTGGCAGACTGCTGTTTGTTTAAATTTCATGAATTATAGTGAACTTAAAACGAATAGCTTACTGCTAGTTAGGAACCCTTGTGTACATTAACGCATAACTGCCAGTTGCATCACTGGGAAAACAAAAACACTACCGCAAATAATAATAATGTTAAAAATCAGTCACTTATTAGCTCAGTGTTTTTTGTAATTATAATTGTTTCGTATTTTTAGCAAAAGTCAAGGCTGTAGATTTTTTGTTAATCTTGTGGGTGTATTTTTCTACCTTTTAGCGTTGTCCAGAAGGATCAGCATGCTGGCTCCACCATCGTCTTGGAAACTCTCGTAGTGATGTCGGTCAGCATTTCCGATAAGATAATCGTAAATGGCCGTGTCGATGACATCCAGGAGCCGTGGACCAGCATCGTAAGGAGGCATTTTCTTCACAGCCTCGCAGTAGCTTTCATCATACTCCCACCTAATACACAGAAATGCACGTTAAAAACCTTCATCAACCCAAACCATTAGCATTGAGCCCTTCAGCTTAGAAATACAAGAAGTTTTCTACAGAGCATCAGAGAAAGCATTATGTTATTTTTACTCTGTTCCAGGTGTCTCGTGGTTAATGGCTGAAGTTTAGAGTGCTCTGTGCATCCATCAGGTCTCCTGGCAACAGCTCAGTTATAAAGCAAAGATTATGGCTCTCTGTTGATGGGATGATTTAAGAGCTAAGCTCTCTGTCAACGGTGTAAAACCTGAATAAATACATGTTTTCAGATCTGACAGCTGTGACATGATCCATTTTGTTGACATAAGACCAACAGTTTTTTGTTTTCCCCAAAAGACTGATTATTTTAAATATAAGACTACAGACAACATATAATAACTGTATTTTCACAGTCTTATTAACAATTTTGGTAACACTATTTTTCAGTGTCTTTGTTAAATATATTTACTATAGTGATAATAGGAAATTACGCATAATTATATGCAAATAACCCCACACCAAAACCTAATCCTATAGTAAGTACATATTAATTAATATTACAATTAAAAGTATAATTGCACTGCAACAAGGACTCCTCAAAATAAAGTGCAACCACCATTTTATATCATCTGAATATTATCTGATAGATTATCTTGATTTTTCAAACACTCAATTCTCAAAAACAATCAATGAGAAATTAATAAGCCAAAAATGTCCAAATCACCACCATATCAACTACCAGAACAACAACAAATTTCCTGAAACTATAACATTATTCACACAAGTTTCACATTTGTTAAATGTTCACATCTGCATAAAATTATGAAATTCTGTATTCATTACATAAAACAGCATAAAACAGGAAGATGATGACCTGCTACTATATCACGTTTGGAGAGGTGGAGAGTTTGTAGCTTGCTCTTGTATGACACATGCTTGGAATTCCAACTTGTCATCCTTACTGGGATACACTTGGGCTTTGCTGTGTTGCTATGTTTTCCATCCCACTATAATAATGTTTTCTTTGGAAATTCCCTAGTTTGCTGGGGAAATGTTATGTGGTTAGATCAACTCGTCTGCATGGCGATACACAGACGTCATTTTCGAAACGTCTTTTGTTGGCTTTATCTTGTTATCAATTAATAATGAACTCAATCTTTATGTACTTCCTACACATCTGTGGTTTAGTCAGTGAACCTAACCTGCTATATTTTACCTGCTATTTTTAAGGTAATACCTGTTTCTTCCAAAGAAAGTTTTTTGCATAAATATTAAGTCCATAACTTTTGACTCTCTATCTTTAGAAACATAAAATTGCAAGTTGCTTGTGGAGTTACATCATTATAAGATTTTTATAATATATATTATATAAATATTATAATATTTTGTTCAGCTGAAAGAAGAAAGTCATATACCCCTAGGATGCCTTGAGGGTAATTAATTTATGGGCCAATTTTCATTTTACAATGGAGTGATCTTTTAAAAAGGATGACAAGTTTAGATTCTAAACAAGTGCTGTAAAAACAACTGTAAGCACCTTTAATCCAAAGTCTGAGTCAAGAAGATAAGCCAAAGTGTATTGAGCACAATTAAAACTCAACCACAATTCAAATAAGAAGAAATGTATTTAAATATTTTTAAAAATCCACACTGCTTTAAACATGAATTTGGTCACCACTTGAAACATGACGTTCTTTTCCATTCTTTTCCTGTAATCGTGCGAAAATCACAAGCACAACAGTCATTTACTTTACTCATAATTCACATTAAATAATAAAAAATTATTATGTAAAACCACCGTCTACCAGTACAGCCCAGTTTGTTGCAAAAATATTTCCGGTTCCTTCTGAAACTGTAGCAGGACAAATTACATTATGACAGGGTGGCAGGTTAAGTAATGAATGAAAAACTGCTCGTACGCACACACAATAAGAATCAATTCAGGGATTTCTCCAAACAATATCGTTTAGCTAAATTAATGATCCATATTTCATACAACAATATTAAATTTAATATTTTTTACCCAGCCCTAGTGTTTACAGACGTAACGTAACCACAACTCAAACCTACATGCAACACATTAATAAATTATTAATATTATTAACTCACCGCTACAATCAGAGTACGGTAAGGAGAACACTTTGAACACTGATATGTACTTGTTTAGTAGCTGATTTTTTTTACTTCTAACAAAAAAAATACGGATTGCAGCTTTAAGTTAGAAACTAACAAATTAAGCTGCTTTATATTCTGATTCCTGGTTCAAAATAACTGTAGGTTCACCCTTTCAAAACAAAACCTTTTTCTATATTTAACATCGCTAACTACATACATGTACAACACATAAACAGAATGTTGACACTACCTTCTGAATAAAGTGTTTGGCTATTTTAGCAATAACAGCAAAGAGCTGTTAGTCTGTTGAGCTTTGAAGTCTGTTCAAAGCTCAAAACAGTATTATTAAACATGATTTTGAAATGAATATATTACATGATCTTTTGACCATTTAGTGTATACCAACACTCATATTTTAGTTTCTCATATTTTACTAATTGATTTGTAATGAGTTTTCTTTGCATTGTGTATTAAACAGCATTTATTGAAACCTTTTCTGCCAAAATCTACAAACACAAACCCAAAATTAATATTCCATTTTGGTGAAATGCATAACAGTTTATAGGTCCTGGGGAAAAAAAATAGAACCTCATTTCAGAAAACGCATCGTAGCTGTTAGGAAAATCTACAAACCACAAGCCTGAAATTTAGTCATTTGTGCTGTGATTTTAATCAGTTCTATGAGAAAAGCTGCAGATATATTTTAAACTGACTGCTGGTCCATCCTTTCTGCTAATCTCGTGTTTGCTTACTCAAGTGTCACTCAGTGAAAGTCCCCAAAAGCTACACGAGGACAACAACACAACTCTGCTGTGTTTGAAACTCTCCAAAACAGACTGTAACTTTAATACTCATTTCAATCAAAGTGAAAAAAAAATATATAGAGTGGGGAGAGTACGGAAGAGACTGAGATTATACTAATTTATGAGTACCTGGCGAGTTTGCCCTCTCTGTATGTGCGTCCCCACGGGTGTCTGTGTTTCTGTAGGGGCCAGACGTCAGGAAGCCACAGAGTAACGGATCCCTCCATCACATCCCCTTCTGCACACGCAGGCTCAGTCTCACGACAGTAATAACACTTACCATAGAAACAGGTATTATTTCCTGCAGGAGAAAAGATTACCATCAATTAGCATCGATAAGATCGCTTACAATTTGTGAAAGCACTGCATTATTCATAATTTTAAAGACCCTCTTTCAAGTTTGAAACAGTTCGTGTGGCCACAACAAGCACTTATCTGATGTGAATAATCGCAAACATAATTACAGTTAATTTACCGGTTAATTTACCGTTATGACATTAATTTGGATAAATGCCATAATTTTTTTGGTGAATACAAAAGAGGCTGTGAGGGTGAGATGTGTAGTCTGTTCAATGGTTTGTATTTGTAATGAAAATTCTTGGCTGAAACGACACTGAAAATTCTGTATGAAAACCGAAAATGTAGATTGTAAATTAGATGTTCATTTCCTGTCCAAATGAGGAGATCATGGCCTGAATAAGCTGCCATATAAACTGGACTTTATGCAGATAACCTAAAGTCTGACTGTGTGAAATCTGACTTTGCTACTGAACTTTTCTTGATCATTAATATTTAGGCGCTTAGACAGAGAACTGGTGAATTCTGCACATTATCATATTGTTTCTTTAAAGCAAGATCTCAGTCTGTAGCAGTTTGTTTACAGCATTGATCAATATATACATTTCTAAACAAGAATAAATTTTTTTCTGCTGAACACAAAATAGGATATTTTGAAGAATGTTTGTATACCGAACAGTTTTGGGGCACCACTGGCTTGTAAAGTAAGAGCAAATTATGAAAGTCAATGGTGCCCCAAAACTGTTTAGATACAAACATTCTTCAAAATATCTTCCTATGTGTCCACCAGAATAAATACATTTATATAGATTTACTTGAGGATGAGTAAAGGACAGAATTTTCATTTTTCAGTGAACTATCCTTCTAAGGCTGCTAAGTCTGAATTTCTATTAGTGATTATTAGTACAAAGTTTTAACAAACCCGTTCTTTTACCCATTAATTCAGTCTTAAATCTTACTGTCAATGTTTTCAATCTTCTGTCTCTTTCTGTTAAAATTGTTACACATGTTAACTGAAAATCTAATTTCAGAAGATTTTTCAATTCACACTCTGGCTGACTGATCTAGATAGTTAAAGTTTTCCATTTCTGCTCTGTAATTTAAAGACCATCTTCTTTGAAACTTGAATGAGATTTTTTTTTTAACATTTGAGACCAACCAAGATACACTATGTCTTAAAAAACCTTGATCCTACCAACTTAAACATTTGTTGACCTATATCCAGTCTGCCTTTTCTCTGTATAATAGTGTCAACTGCCGTCTCATGCGAGTTTAAACTGTGCCTTTGAAATGTTTTGTTTTATACCAAACAACAGTAGCAAACCTACACTTTTAGGTCTTAGGTCTAATATTTTAAAAGCAACTGATTTCTTGTTAATCTAAACTCAGACTCAGATGTGGTTGACCATTCAAATTTCTAGACGGGGGTGTGTTGACTGCTGAGTGTTGCTTTAAAATGGCTTCGTTCTTAGAATTTTAGAAACTGCTAGAAGTACATCTGGGGTTTTTTGGTCGGTATACCTTTACTCGAGCTTGTTTTTTGTGGTGGCATACCTCAGGGCTGAATTATTACACACATTTTCAGTATTACAGTCCAGATGTATCTTACTGTCCAATTCTGGTACATCTGCCAAATCCATAATGTAGAAAATTCATTCTTTCTGTTCTTCTTCAACTTGACATAAACTGTATTACTATACTATAACTAGTACACTATATTATCCAACACTAACTATATTCCACTTAAGTTATTGGATATATTGCCATATATAAACTTACACACATTACAGAATCTGTTATGGAAAAGAACAAAACAGTTAAGGTACAGATACATCTAACAGACCCAAAGAACTAGCGCTGAGGAAAGCCATTGCTTGTGTCGGGGCAAAACATGTTGCACTTTAACACTTCTAAGACAGTACAGCTGAAGGCCAACAAGCATGTATGCTATGCACTTGCGTGAGAGAATATAACTCTTCCATACCAGCAGGTGGCAGTAGTCTGCATTAGCATTCAAACGCGAAACCGATAAAGCTAGAACTGTGGACATAAAAAGCAAGCTGACAATTTAACATACAGAATCAACTGAAAAACAGTTGACAGTGTCCAACTACAGCCAACACACTGACAAAACCAACCCTCAAAAACCACCCGCCATTGCCCGTCACAGGCTTAAGAAATTGGGCACATCCTGTGCATGAAAGGGGTTTATTAGGGAAAGATAATATAGGAATATATAGAAGGAATATAAGAGAATAAGATACAAAAAAGCAAAAGGCTTTATCTCATTTTGAAACAAATAAATGAATAAATAATTGAATAAAAGGATATAACTGACCGTGCATAAGAAATGTGCTGAGCAGTTGGTCAGTAGCTACTGGCTTTATTTCTGTACGTAGATTTATAAACCTCCCCACCACCAGGGGCGCTCTTCTAAAACCCAGAATCCTGCCAGAGAAGAAGCCCATGACTTATACAGAAATACAGACACATCAGTATAAGTTATTAATGGCAAAAAACGTCTACATGTTTTGTTTGTGTGTTGGTTAAATGTGTTAGCTTAAGAACTGCTATTCAAATGTTATGATTCAAATATTACAATTAATTATTAATATAATTTTTCATGAGGTGTAATTTTTGGTTTATGCTGTGCTTGCAGATATGAAAGTCCTCTTGGTCATGTGATCTTAACGTGTCAGCCTACATGAGGCTTCATGAAAAATAAAACAACTTCTATCAGTATTCTGATATGACTGATAAGTGTGCACGATTTTGAACATCGTTTTCTAAAAGTATGTTTTTTTTAAAGGTGTAAAGTGTATATATACAGTATATAGTCTATGCTATGCTATCTAATCACTATCACACATTACACAGTCCTGATTATTTAATTTCAATGGTTGATAGATGCATGTCATGTTTCACAGCTGTTAATAGTGGCCCATTAAAATAATGGTGTACAAATCCCTGGAATGACCAAAAAAAAACTTAATTGATTTGATCATTTGAAATTAGTTTGGAATCACTAGTGATTTCCTCAAGCAGAAGTAGTAAAAACTGAGAAGAATGTTGAATGTACAAAGACCTGCATCAAACACTGTGGACGTGCGCGTATAAAGATACTATTTAGCTGCCAAATAATATACAAAAATACAACTATTCGACAACTATGATGTCATAATCCTGTTTGCATGTTACCTGTCCAAGTGAAAAGCAGCGATTTCCGCATTATGCCGATCATATCCTGCATAAGGCTCTCCTTCAACCACATAGTCCCTATTGTACCTAATCACAAGAGAATAAAAAGACAGAGAACAAGACAAACTGAAACCTTGAAGAATCCTAAACCAGGCAAACAACCATCATGACACATACCTGACACCAGCAAACCCAAGACAATACATCTCTAATTCAGTCACTTAATTTCTATATTGCTCACTTGCTTTTTCACTCTGTAATTCACTCACATGCTGTTCCCCTCACTCTCACTCTCTCTAAATAATTTTCTATTCTCATTTCTCTCTTTCGTTCCCCATTTCAATCACTCACCTCTTGGGTTTAAACACCACTTTCTGTCCTCCGTCAAGTACCAGCAGGGCTTTTAGCTGGGTGCCTTTATAGCCCACGTCCGCCCTCTCCACCCGGGCTGTGGCCAGGGCGTTTAGCACCGCGGCTAGCTCGGGAGTTTCGTCCGGGTACACCTCTCGTGGTCCGACCCACTGTGCGGCCACTTCCCAGGGTGACTGCAGGGTGTGTGTGAGGCGTGCTCCCTTGGCCAGGGCCAGATTGGCCTCCATTTTGCGAAAGGCACGGAGGTCGCGGCGGCTGGCTGCTGAGCCCTCCCCCCCATCCAGAAGAAAAACCTTGGCCAGGCCGAGGAGAAACAGCACAGCACACAGAACCACCACACGCTGCTTTAGCTTCATCACCTCCCACAACCAGATCCCCCGCGGGAGTCCACCACCACGCCTGAGTCTGACAGGGGACACGCACTCACGCCTGGGGCATGGCACTGCCCGTCGTCTGACCGACACCAGCACTGGTCAGGGTGGACAGGAGCGGTTTAAACCACCAGAATGTGAACGATGGATGACACCCTTTGTGAGAAGAGAAAGGAATAAGACAAAGAGCGAGTGTTGTCATTTTCACCCAGCACAAATATTGACTCAGAATAGGTCAGTGCCAGTGCTGTGATTTATATTTTAGGACTGCCTTGAGTCAACACGAGCAGACATTACATTGACAGACAGAAAACCAATCAGAACACTTCAGATAAGAGCGCTCACTGATGCAGGAGAGATTCCTCAGTCATATAAAACAAACCTGGTTGTGTCTGTGCTAATACATTTTGTGTTCAAAGGAACAGTTCACTCAAAAATGTAAATTGTCACTATTCACATGTCATTGCAAAAACTTTGTGAATTGACATTATCGACATGTAGCCAAATTTGAATTGAGCTCTTATATGTTTGTTTACATGGATGTGTGATGTTCCAATCGCTTAAGCTCAAAATATGAATTGTTTTTTCACAAATGTTTTCCCTCAGTGAACATTTAATAACCCATTGAGGTCATATGGATGCTTTGACGCTTTAAAAGCTCTGGCACTACTCAACTCCATTACAAAGCTGGGAAGAGGCAGGATATTATTTAATATAACTCCAATTGTGTTCGGCTCAAGACATAAAGTCTTATACCTAGAATGGCATGTGAGGATATGATGAGAGAGCTTTCATTTTGGCGTGAACGCTTACAAGCCAACTCAGAACTTCCTAACACAGGATTTGAAGCTGGGTGTTGTGTACATGAGCACCTGGCTGCCTGTCTCAGCTGTCTGCTACGGTCTGATCTGAGTGGAGTTTTCTTCTCATGGTTTCTGTGGCATCTCTCTGCAGTCTTGATCACCCTAAGAAGGGATAAAACGATAAAATGTGAACAAGCCAAACTAATGTGACCATGCATGAGGTTATACCGTTAGGAGAAAACTATGGAAACAATTGTTATATGGAAATTTTAGTCAATTTTAACTTGTACTCATATGCTCTTGTGCACACAAACACACCTAAATTTCAAACTAAATGATTCCATTTTAAAGTGGGATTAGAATGATAATCTGGTTTGTAACTCTTCAAAGTCATATCAACATAAATTAGATTTAGTCAAACATAGTCCCATTGCCCCTAGTCCTGGCAAACACAGCCTAAACTTTGTGTCCCTCATCCTTTCCTGATCTCAGCCTGGGGCTTATCTGTGTTTAAGAGCTCCAAAGACTTCAACTAAACACACACACTCACACATTACAACTGCAGGGCTCAACAATAAAGATTTTTTCTGCTGGCCCAGTCGGACTTATATTGCAGTTTTTTTATTGCTCTGCTAATGCTTTCACTGTCTCCACCTAAAAAGAGAACATATACAGAGATTTTACGTTTCACTGTAAAGTTCCTTTACAAGAAACAATTTACAACAAATCATTATTTTTATATTAGCAATGATAGCTGGAAATACAACTGCAATGTAGTGTTTGTATTTACAAACGATAAGTATGATCAAATGGCTAGATGTGGTAACAATGGCATTACAGAGCAAGGACGAGCACTGTCGACTAGCTTTAAACTCTCTCACTGGCCACAGGCTGTCCTCACTGTCAAATGTATCATACACTTCAGTTCCCCTACAGTATACGCAGAATATGAAATCAACCCACGCTGTAAAAGGTTGAAGGCAAATGCTTGGAACACATCCACAGAAAATGATTATGAAATATTACATGGCAATCTGCTTAATCACCATAGGAGGAAACTGTAATGCAATCTGGTTTTTTCTACCTTAATTATTATTACTAAGGGGCCCAAGCATGAAGTGCTGGAAACCTATTGTATTTGTAAGGGAGCGAAGAACTAAGTGGTTATGTAAATATTTCCTACCATTATGAATATGGCCTAACATTACGAAAATTGACATATTTATAGCCTGTATGAAACTGAGTATGTGTGCCAATTTTTGTGAAAACTGATCACACAAAATTATGAAATTTGGCATTTTTGCTAATAACGATTAATCATTTCAACTAATAATGATCAATCATTTCAACTACCAGTAACAGGATTAAAAAAAACATTTTAAGTCTATCTATGTGTATCTTTATAATGCCTTCATTAACAACAAACTTACATTTCACTATCAGACCTGAGATAGATGCTCATTGCAAAACCAAACCAGCTTTACTGGTTACAATTGGACAATAGTCAATACGAGTATCCAGAGATCTCATCATCTTTTGAGAAAATAATGACCACAATAATGATCAAACCCAAAACTCAGTGTTCAAAATGGAGATAAAGTGGGTTTATTGGCCTGGCAACTCCCATCTTGCAAACACTGGAAAATTTCCTGCCTCAGCCCCTAACAGAGAGGAGTGGGCAAACACAAAACGTCTATTATTCCATGTTATAACAGCCCTGCAGTTATAAAGATATCGTTCAAAATCCTTAAAGATGTGCAACACACACTTGATCAGTTAAAAGGCTCATGTAACTCATTAAAACAGGTCTACATGATCTACCTTGAATTTCTCCTGAAATGCTCAGACTGGGTGATCGGCACGTCCTGTCCACGCAGGCACTAATGATACACAATAAAGTCATTCATATGAATCCTAACTACAAACTTAACAAGTTTCATTCGCATCTACTACACGGCAAGTAAAAGTAAAAGTCATACAATCTTTTAGATGTAAAGACAATGATACTGATTTCTGCCTGGATTACTCCTGTCATCACACAGCATTTAAACACAAATACCATTTACTTTCTTTTCTATTTACACAAGCACATTTAGATAGTTTGCTTAAAATCTGACACGAGTAGAAATGCTCATTTTGCTTAATAAATTTATCTCTAAAGCCAAATAAAACATTTGTCAGTTATAACAAACAGTGGCTAGCAGCGGTTAGCCAGCTAGCTAATAATTGACCGCTTCAACATAAAAACACGACTAAAAACAACAAAACCACCAATATAAACGACAGCGACAATCTATCTAAATGCTTAATAACTATATCTGAGTGAAGGCAGCTGCGGTTTAGTGAAGTAAAGTCATAGTTTTAGTGACAGATACCCGCACGGCTAACATGCTAACAGTGAAACCGTGACATTTAAAGGTATCGACTCACCCTCGCGCGACTGACGAAACCTTTAAAAAAAAGAAAAAAAAATCCCAATAGTCACTTGCACACGCTGACGACACTCATATCATCAATACACAGCCTGTCAGTCTCCATTCATATGAATGTACTGTAGATACTGTAGCTGTACTGTCATCTGTTTCTGGTGCTCAGGCGATCTCTGGCTCTTTCTCAATCTGTGTCTGTGCATTAATACGCTCCCCAGCGAACCCTCCGCGTCTTAAAGGACTAGTTCACTTGCTTCCAACCAACCCATATTGACATTTTTATCTAGGAAAATTGTTTTCTACATAAAAAAACAAGTAAGTACATAAGCGTTTTAAGTTAATACATAAGAGATCGGTGTGTAAAACTATGTCCCATACCATGATTTACGGTAAGTATATAATAATGATTTATAATTTGAACGGTCCGATTTAATTTTTTTTTACAAACAGGAGTGACGGCGAAACTTACTTACTTTAAAAGGCAAAATGTGACACTGACAGCCACAGTGCCCATTTATTTTCACTGTATGTACAAAAGATGCATTAAAAGTGAATGAGGTCTGAGGCTCACGGTCTACCTTTTATTTTTCACAGAAGTCAGTCAATCAAATGGGTTTGGATCAACATGACAATGAATTAAACATCAAATATTGTTTATTCACTTTTATTGGATGAACAATCGGCTTGTTAGTGTTTATTCATAAGTTTTCGGTTGTGAACAGCAGGGGGGAGTGTCATACTATCCCTGACTTATCTGTAAAACCTTTACATTGCATTCTCATATTGTAGGTCATTATTAACTTCTAGCCCCCTACAAGCTGTATGATATGCAAATGTACAATACTGCTCTACGTTTGCACCTCTTTGAAAGCAATCACTCACTGCAACTAAAAATACCCCATTGAAAGATAAAATATAATGCATTTGTAAGTGGAGCAGCACACATACATAAGTTTAAGGTTTAAGGAAAAGGCTCTACAAAATGCTAACATGCCGCTTACTGTGCAGTATATACCACCAATTTTTTCACAAAGACATGTAAAACTGTATGTAGTATGAAACAATACAGGATTCAATGTAGTTCAATTGTTGTCATGACTAATAACGTTTCATTAGTTTAGTGGCGTCGAGTTATCTCAGAACAAGAACTGTAAAAATGGTTATCATTCGTTAAGGTCTGTAATAATATCCAGATGCATAATATTTCTAGTTTATTTTTATTCTGGAAATGCAAGGTTGAGTGTATTGCATTGTGGGATGCTCTGTTGTATAAGTCTCCTTATATACATGTTGCTAGTCATATGGGTATTCTATGCATACAGACATTTACATAACATGTACGCTATACTTACTAGATACTGCAGAAATAGTAACAGTATGCTATTTTGAACACAGCCATACCATCAGCAAAAACACACACAAGAGTCAACTGGATTAAAAAACATATAACCAAAAGTGTTTATTAGTTTTGGCCTGTCTGGGACCCAGGAGTACATCTCTCAGGTCAAAGGTCATAGCACTACCATGGATCATCAGCCCCTGTGGGCATGGGGTCAGACAGGAAGGATACATGGTGGGTGGGAGCAGGTGATAAGGGATGGCACAGAGTGAGATGCACGCACACACACAAGCAAATTCATTTCTGAAACAACTCATTACAAATCAATGACTGTTCTTTGCAATATACCATCACATAAACAAGTGATGCAGTGGAGTTCAAGAAGAAAAAGCCCAAAGCGGCAAAGATGAGAAGTCCATATGTCAATATCACAGGTGTGTGTATTTGTGTTTGTATGTTTATGATATCATATGCATTGTAAATATAAAGTGAGTAAAACTGCACGTAAAGTATATTGGAAATACACAGAAGTTTGAAAGAACGAAACAAACAAACAGACAAAATCAGTAACAACAAAAAAAAAACATTTACCGGTATTGTCCCAATTCAAAACCTTCAGCTCCCAAAAATAAGAAAAACGTTTAAAAAAGGTCTGGACAGTTTTAGTAAAACATTTTTAATATTAATAATGACAGAGTATGCAAGAAAGATGTAGTGTAAAAAACAGGATAATCCCAGAAAAAGAACGCAAAGCCCATAATACGATAAATTATTGTCCATACATTGTTTGTCCCTCAAACTATTCTTTAACATCATCTGTTGCCCAAATCTAATGAACATTTCAGAGAGATAAAACTGCTACGGAGGAAAAGTAGAGCTCTTAAAGTGTCATCGCAATTTGCTTTGGTCCAAGTCCCTGTGGAAAAGCTTGGGGACTTGTCAAGATGCATAAATCATATCAGTACAGTGTCTGGTGTGATGTTTACCAGCATACAGGCAGTCGACCAAACCCTCTTTTATTACATATTATTTGTAATGTCTGGAACCTTCTTTACCGTGTGTGTGTGTG
>JAZGTK010011557.1:0-15395 GCA_036877625.1 Ambastaia sidthimunki | reverse complement strand
TAACCTTAATTTCATGTTATGGAGTTAAAGAAGTGTTCAATAAAACTCAGCCTTGTGAAAAGTTTGGAAATTGTTCTTTTGTTCATTGAGCTACTGATTAAATTCGTACTTTTTAAAGGGGGTGTACTCATTTATGCTGAGCACTGTACAAGGTTTCATTTGTTAGAATGCTTTGGCAAAGTCGCTCACTGGTTTGGAACAGAGCCATATTGTCAACAGATAATTGGGGCCCAAGCAGTTAAAGTGCGAAGTGCTCTATTGTTTTTCTTAGGGTTATTATTTTTATTTGGGTTTTTTTTTGTTGGTTTTTGGGGCCTTTGGTTGGCAATTTTCGATTTTCTGAAAAGCACATGCCGTGAACTTTTAAAAACTTTAAATAATAGGGATTTTATGTGATTGTCACCAAACTTGGTAAGCATCATGCCAAGGCATTGAAGATTCAAAATTGTGAATGGAATCTCGAATGATGTTGCCATTGCTAGGCGGTAAAATGGCAAAAGTGAAAACAGGAAGTCTGTAATATCTACATCATGAGTGATTTGCAATAAACTTGGCAAATATGTTTGGTGTGGTGGACTGATAGCATAAATGATGTGTTCACGGCACATGAAACGAGACATGAAATTTGGCACACACAGTGGTCACCCATTGGTCAGGTGTTGCAAAACCTTAGACATGGATGTGGTGGTGGGGCTCTGTAGCGCTCCCCCCTTTTGACTAAAGTGACCGAGTTTTTTTGGCCTACCATCATTAGACTTGGTACATGTATTGTTCTCATCAGGCCAGACAACTTTACAAAATTCATTTATTACCTCTGCCCAACAGTAAGTCAATCAGCCATTTTAGATTGAATGTGGATTTTCTGATAATTATGGTCTGAATTTTTAATTACTCCTCCTAAGGTATTTATGGAATTGTCACGAAATTTGGCAAATATTATGCCAAGATATTGAAGATGCTAAATTGCAAAGGCAGTTTTGATATCTGGAATAGTGTTGCCATAGTGAGGCAATAAATTAGTGGCAAAATACGGAAACAGGAAGTGGCTTATATTTGCTGCATGAATTGAGTGATTTCTGAATAATTTAATTTCAGTTATTTTCTGAATTAAATGCATGTGACAACTGCATTTCTGAAAAGCCTCCGGTGGCGATGGCCCTGTAGTGCTTGGGCCCGGCATCACTTCTTGCAGCTATATTAAATATGAAGTCCCTTTCAAGGCTGTCTTTGGAATGCAGCTGTTTCTTCATTTGAATGAAGTTTCAAAAACACTTGACAAACTCACATTTCACCTTACATATTTTAAATCTGCAATAGAATTTGAAATTAAATCGTAAAGATTGTTTTTTGCAAAAAAGTGAAATTTTCTATCTCAAACATCAGCTGCAGTGATGCTGTTATTAAACAGCAGTAATGGTCCAGGTGTAAAGTTTGCCAATTGGCTGTTTTATTTGAAAAATTATTTGTCTTCCTTTACTAGAGCTACCATATTAGACATTCCAGTTTCTTAGATTCATTGTCGTACCAATGGCATGTCTCATAAAAACTCTTTTATTAATCATTATTATAATTAAAGAATACAAATGTTTATGTTAATAAGATATTTAGTAATAAATATACAACAAAAGATCAAAGCCTCCTTCTCTACTAACTAAAACCTTCATTTAATCATATTTTATTTTGCTACTGCAGAGCAATGATGATGTTGCAAAGCCAGAGAGTAAAAAATTCAAGCTGGAGGAGAACTCAAGCACTAAAGAGTGAGTTAATTCCACTTTGATCCTGGATTAAACAAAGAGCCGATTATCCATGGAACCACTTGATGTGGAAAGCCTATATTTTTTCCTCTTCTGAGACGTTTGTTAAACCGTTTTCCAGCTCATCCAAGCGCACTCAGGAGAAGGAATCTGTGTCATCTCCCATTGCGCTACAGCGAACGCCTAAGTCAGAGCACCAGGGACGCAAGCGGACGCTGAGCCAGTCCTCCACCTCTGTTCCCAGCAGCTGCAAAGAGAACAGCAAAAGCAGTTTCACCTCCAAACACCGGAAAAGTGAATACAAACCTGGGCACAGGAATGCTAAGGTGTGTTTGTCATCTGCTCCTTTTTTACACACACATACTTAGGATTTGTTGAAAATTGTTCAGCATGGGAAAATCTCTATTTACAGGAAGAATAGTCAGTCCACATAGTGTTTGGATGTATGCCAACAGTGTTTACAGTCTACACCGCTTATGTCCTGAAATGTGTACATGGAGTAATACAAAATACTATGTCTTACTGCCCTTACATGTTTCTGAATCTGACTCCTTCATAGTGTCCCAATTAAATAGTTTCTTTCTGGTAACGATTTTTGAAAGGAATATGGCAGTAAAAGCTTGTGCTGTATTGTGTATAAAGTAATGACAAGCCTAACAGTGTCCTTTAGTCGTGAAATAACAGCACAGATTTTATACTGTATTGCCTAGGTAAATGTTGAACAGTGTACATTTTATAGTAGAAAGTGCGATCTTGCAAGTAAGCATTTTTAACTATTTTTAAGTAGTACTATGTTTTTTAACTGTTTATGGATGTTATATAACCTTGCAGACAAATGAAGTCAAACTGACAATTACTGCGAAATCCTCCCCGACAGCTCAAACTATAAATTATTAATATAAACTTACAATTGTGATTTTGGGTTTTAAACTGTTTTAAACACTGATCTGTTATGTACTTTCTCAATAACTGATTTTATTTTTAACCAAAAAAAGTTACAGATTGTAGCTTTAAATAACACTTACAGCGAATTTTTTATATTCTTATTTCTCTTAAATCTCTTTCTTTTTATATTCTTTTATTTATTTTATATTCTTTTTTTTTTTTTAGGAGAAAAGTTCTAAAATGGAGAATCTTCTTGCAGCACCCGTCCTCTCTGATGGCTCTAAATCTAGATCTAAACTCCTGTTTGATGACAGGTACTGAAACATATAGCCCTAACCAGGTACATCAGGATAAAAACTGCCATGTTAATCAGTTTTTATCCCAACCATCTGCTCTGTGATAAGTGACATTTTATTTGGTGCCATGTTATTGTTTCTTTGCACTATTGCACTGGGTGGCCCCAGTTTAAACTGGGTGCAGTTTAAACTGGTTGTTTCTTTAAACTGGGTGCAGAGTTTGATTTTGATCCAAAATCAAACTCTGCATAGCTAGCTATTTAAATGTATTTTCTGATTCACTCTAATTTTGTCACTTTGCACAGTATAATGGGTGTGCAAAATGTATTGCCTTGTCCTGTTTAAATTCTGCGCTTAAGGCTATAGGGTGGTTATTTACTGTTTTATAAATTTGTAAATTGTATGCGTCAATTTCAGGGTTCATTCTGCTGATCATTTCCTTCAAGAAGCAAAGAAACTGAAACACAATGCAGATGCTCTGGTGAGGATGTGTTTAGAATCTGCTGTCTTCAACATCAGTGTCAGATATTTTGCACAATATTTTTAGGACCTCTGACCTTTTTTGTTAGTTGTCTATTGAGAGCACACTTAAACAAGCTAATCAATGCCATTTTAATGTTTGCAACATCGATTTTGATACCAGCACAGCAATTAATATTAATAAATGGGTAAATTTAATATTTATTAATGAATGGACATTTAAAGTTCTTTCATTTCAGTTTGAAATATGTGAACAAATGAAATTTAGCCTTTGTCATTGTTATTGCCTAAGTTATTGCCTTTGTCGGTTATTACCCAAGCTATAGCCTTTGCCATTGTCTTTGCCTCAAGTTATTGCTGTTTACATTATTATTGGCTTTATTTGAAAAAAAAAAAGAAATTAGCCAATGAAATGAATAGGCAATGAATAGGCAATAACATACAAGCAACAGAACAAATAAACAATCAGAGGAAAGAGACAAATGAAATGACAATGGTCTAAAAAGTATTCAGATAGCTAACAAAAGTATTCAAATAAACATTCAGTTTATAAGTGTCTAGCATCTTCCTCTCTACAGATGGACAGGTTTGAGAAGGCTGTGTATTACCTAGACGCTGTGGTGTCTTTCATTGAGTGTGGAAATGCCCTGGAGAAAAGTGCCCAGGAAGCCAAGTCCCCGTTCCCCATGTATGCTGAGACTGTGGAGCTCATCAAGTAAGACCTTTGAATATATGAACAGGATTCTCATTGTAAGATGAAAGTGCCACTGTGAGTGTAGACTTTGATTCTGACCATTAAAGAACCTATTCAACATATTTCTTGTGTCGTGAGTTGATTCACAACTGTTATGTGTGGGTGTGTGCGTGCGTGCGTGCGTGCGTGCGTGCGTGTGTGTGTGTGTATAGGTACACCATGAAGTTGAAGAATTACATGGCCCCAGATGCGACCTCTGCAGATAAAAGACTAGCAGTGCTGTGGTATATAGCTGAAACAAATTCTGCACATTTTAGTGCAACAATTTTCTATTAATGCAAAATATAGCTTACATATTATATGGCAATATTATTTTAGCTTTTGGTGATTTTTTGCTATATATAAAAAACATTTCCACCATTATTATGATAATAAATTTTAAATATTTTAAGCAAGATTCCAATATAGCAAAAATGTAGTTAAAATACTTTTTCAGTAATATAACAAAAATAGCTTTTTAAAGAAATTGATTTTAATTTATACATAGTATAAAACGGCGATATTTGCTTACATCTTTTATATATTTGCTTTTCACATCTTCATACTAAACATTTTAAGCAGGTGAAATGTCATGTGAAGACTAAAAACTAATAGTCTTTAACTAATAGTTATGACCATGACACAATGAGGAGGTGCAAAGTATTTTTACAGTCTTAAGTCTAAAAAAGAAAATTAACATCATAACCAACAGTAGCATAATACTGAATATATTGTACATGCTTACCACTACGATAGATAAATAGCTGGTGCGTAGTAAAGCATCTAATTCATTTGTTAAACCAGAGCAATGTAATTAATGCATCTGTCTGTGTCTCCTGCAGTCTGAGGTGTCAGGCTTTACTTTATCTGAGGCTGTTCAAACTACGGAAAGAAAGTGCACTGAAATACTCTAAGACTCTTACTGAGCACTTGAAGGTAACACCATTTCCTGTCTTTTAAATTACAGTCATAAAGTAAATGAGTAAATTGCTATTTTGAATGTAATTGTTTTTTTGGGAACGGTTTCAGAATTCGTTGAGTAATACTCAAGCTCCATCTCCTGGAGTAGTAATGTAAGTACCTAATCATATCAATTATTCTCTTAAACATTCTGTTTATAATGTGTGAAATACAAGCAAAACATTAGACTTGTTTTTGTTCCAACAAAACAGCGTTTTTCTTAACCAGCTGTTATGCACATTTTCAGCTTCTTCTATTTTTTAAATTTGTAACAAATTATAAAAGCAGTTCCACACACAGCAAAATTTGCTGTGACACTTACATCACGTCTAGAAAAGTAGTAGCTCAGAAATGACCCTCATGTCATTCCAAAAGCAGATTGGCACCATTGCCACCTGGTGCTTTTCAGAAAACCTTATGCTTCTTACTCAGTGCATGCAGAAGATATGAGACGCTTCCTGTTTGATTGCGTCGCCATGGTAACACTGTTCAAGATATTAACAATCCATTCAAAATTTAGCATCTTCAATGCATAATATTTATTGCCAAATTTAATGACAATTCCATAAATCCTGTAGAAGGAGTATTTCAGAAAGTAGAATTGTCAGAAAATCCACATTCAGTCCAAAATGATCAAAGACTAGGAGCTAATGAATGTAATTTTAAAAGTTGTCCAGCTTGGTGACAGTAGGTAAAACTAACCCCATTACTTTACTTAAAAGGGAGTGCTACAGAGCACTTTTCTAAGCTTTTGCCCATGCCTATCGGCTGACCACTATGATCTGTGTGCCAAATATTAAGCATGTTAAAGGCCCTCAAATACATCTGAATGTGGTTTTTAAGTTTGACATGTTACCATGGCAACTGTATTTAAGATATCACACATTATTTTAAAGCATTACATCAGTCTTTACATTTATCCAAATCTGAAATGACTTTAAAGTTTGTTTTAAATGATGCACTTCCTGTTGCCAGTTGGTGTCACTATGACCATGACTCACAATAGTCATATATGTTTGGTGTGGTAGGCTGATGACATTGATATGGTAAGTTTGATGTAAATCACTTGCATGCTGTAGATATGAGACCTCCTGTTTCCTATTTTTCGCCATAATTTGCAGCATTGCCATGGCAGCATCGTTCAAGATTATTGAAAATGCCTTTGCAAGCTTCAATGTCTTGGCATAATGCTCACCAAGTTTGGTGACAATCACATAAAAACCCTAGGAGTATTTAAAAGTTCGCAGCATGCGCTTTTTAGAACATCCAAATTGGCAGATGAGGGTAATGCTAAGCTAAGCTAATGGGTATCAGTATGAAAGTTGTTCTGGTCGACATGACCGATACACATACCAAGTTTCATTCAGGTGTGTGCATGTATGTTTGATATGCACCATCATTCCGTGCCCTGTACCAGGGGGCGCTACCATATAATAATCCTAAGGAAAACAATAGGGCCCTTCAAGCTTTCAGTGCTTGAGCCCTAAATATTTTGAGAAATGTCTCTGTGGTTTTGTCCATAAAACAGAAGTCAGTGGGTGCTAATTTTATTTGGTTCCCAACGTACTTCAAAATATCTTCATACATGTCCTACAGGTTTAGAATTTCATGAGAGTTAAGTAAATGATGACAGATCATTGGGACAAACTATTTTTTAAGATGAGCTGTTTATTGTGGACACATCCTCTAATGTCACTTTCTAATGTTTCTAATGTTTTTCTGTGTTTTGCAGTAAAACGGTCGGAATGCCGTCTCCAGTTTCTCCCAAGCTCTCTCCGGGCAACTCTGGCACCTACTCTTCCAGCAGTTCTAGTCAGAGCTCCAGCTCCTCGGTCACCATCCCCCAGCGCATCCACCAGATGGCAGCCAGCTATGTGCAGGTCACCTCCAACTTCCTCTATGCCACTGAAGTGTGGGACCAGGCCGAGCAGCTTGCTAAAGAACAGAAAGGTAAAGTAATAATTAAAAATATGCTGTGATAGTTTGGTGAACTGTATAACAGACCTTTTTTTCATCTCTTATTTAACGGTGTTGGCAGGGCAAGTGTTGAATTACAATACTACACTGTTTTATTTCTCTTCATATAGGTGTCTAATGTTTTTAAAATTAGCCAATGCTGTTTAGACATTGGTTTAAGCTGCAGTTGTAAGTAATGCTTAAAAAATTAATGTAAACTAGTAAATTTGTTGTAGAAATGCCAAATACTGAATGAAATGTTTGAAAAATAAACAATTGAAAAGAAGCTTC
Organism: Ambastaia sidthimunki; assembly: GCA_036877625.1. NCBI lineage: Eukaryota > Metazoa > Chordata > Actinopteri > Cypriniformes > Botiidae > Ambastaia > Ambastaia sidthimunki. The sequence continues at coordinate 8,037 of JAZGTK010011557.1, read as the reverse complement.
AGCAATTGGCTACAGAAACAGTATTTTGATGTGTAAACATTTTCTAAGAAATTTTATTTCTAATAAATTAAAATTTAAAATATCCTTTGTTTTTTTTCTAATAGAATGTTTAGCAAAATTTATCTGCAAGCAATGATGTTAAGTTATTGTGTTATGCTGTTTATCTTGCTTGCACACTTTATAAAAAATAGCTGTTCATTGACTTTTGGTATGTCTGTTGTGTCTGAATTTTTTGTTTGTTTTCTTCAGAGTTTTTTTGTGAACTTGATAAGGTTATGAGCCCACTCATTTTCAACACCAGCAGTATGACTGAACTGATGCGGTACACGCGGCAAGGCCTGCACTGGCTGCGACTTGACGCCAAGCTCATACAGTAGAACATTCTCAAAGGGCCCCCTGTGGCCAAATGCTTATCTGTAGCTCTTTCTATGCCTAACGCATAATTCTCACACACTTTATCTGCCTCAGAAATCTCTGTTACACTGTTCATTTATACACCAGCTTGCCAAGGCATAAAAACACTTGCTGTCCACTCCTTCATGACAAACCCTATGAATTTTCATAAGAGGAGGTGGCCAAACTGCACGTTTGTCAGCAGAACATTTATACACTGTGTTGTCCGGCTGTTATAGTTGGCTTGTTTCAGTCAACAAAACATCTGAGTCTTTTTTTTAACTCGCCAGTAAGTTATTTTGGTCTTTTCCCCAGTCTTTTTTCTAACGTTATTTGCTAGCGGTAAGCAAACAAAAATAATTTGTAAGCTTATAGCTTTTTATTGCAACCAAAGTACCTCTTATTTACCAAAGGTGCTTTATAATTAAAGTTGTCTCCTTTTATCATTTAATTGTGCCTTGTATTTAATATACAAGAAACTGAGAAATACAGTATTTTGAAATACACATCTAGAGATGTTTAACATGGGATGGGAGTTAAGTCTTGTGGCAGGGACATATAGCCCTTAGCCGAAGTGTGAATTGTCAAAGGGTTTTGCATGAAATATAAAGAGAAAAGCATAGTCCATGCAGTCATATCGACTGTGCTGAATGATCAAATTATTATTTTTTTGATAAATGATCAAAGTGTTTTTATTGTTCCTTGGTGGTTCCTTGTTCCATACGAGGCCAAAAGGCACCATATCAAAGCATTATTATTTTTAATGTAATTATTTTGGTCTGGACATTTTTTCCTCATGTTTCTGCCAGAAGCCGTTTGGTAAAGACACATTATAAAAGAAACAGGCAGTAATAATTGTAACTATGCCGTGTTGGATTTTCTATTCATCCAAACCACAAATGCCCACAAATTACTAGTTTTATATAAAATGTTGTATAGGTGTCCGTCTCTCGCGGTATACATTTTCTGGTATTATATGCAGAAGTATTTTAATACTGTGGCTGACCAGCTTGACCTAATATAGATTTTATTCAGATAACTAAAAATCACATCATTCTAAGTTACATTTTCACTGTAAGTTTTTTGACATGGATACAGGGTTGCAATACCAGATGGCAGACGTATTTCTGCTGTATATGAAAATGTATTTAAATAGTTAATGTGAGTCTTGAAGGTGCCTTTATAGTGTCATAGTCACCTATATGTTGCAGTTCTTTTAAAATAAATGATGTAAGGATATATTTATGATGTGTTCAGTCTATGTAATTTTAGTTCAATGTGCGCATCGCTCCCTGTATATCAACTTTTGGCAGCAAATCAGATCCAAACTTAATTTTTTTTACAATAAAACGGTGACAAAAGAGGTGGATCAAGTAATAAAGGTTAAGATCAGTCCACAAATATATAAAATGCTGGGAATATGTCATTTCTTGCACTAAAATCTTTCCACTTGTTGGCGTCCTTTTATCTGTATGGATGAACTGTTTATCCTCTATGCAGATGTTTCTTGATGTCTTCTTGAGTTTATCTGTGCGGTAGCTAAAAACATGGATTCTTATGATCGCATGGTCAATGTTTCAAATATAAGGGTTCTAGATTTATCACTAGTCTGCTTGTAATTGTAGTGGATCTCTGCCTTATGGAATAGTTTCAGAAGCAACTTTAATTGCTAACAGGAATCAAAAATTTTATGGGGCATGGATTTGTTAAATGTACTTATGTAAATTAATTTATGCACTTTTTTTTAATGTACCAGATTTGTGATTAAAAAGTAACCGCGTATGAATAGGGTTTGAGATTTCCCATGGCCTTAATGCATCTTGACACATGGATTTGTTGTGATGCATCCTGTATGTTTTTTTGCCCCGTTTTTAATGTTTATATCTTTTCTACTGGACTTTATGCTTTCAGACAGTTTATTAATTAATTAATATTCATATTTAATTTTCTTGATATGACTATCTAGGGTAAGATGCTTTTCTTTTGTTCAAATGAAAATTATCATTTGCATGTTTAAATTTAAACAAGCTGTATAAATGTATATAATAACAAATGTGTCTTTGAAGGTAAATTTTTACAAGGGTTTGACATTTGTAATAACTGTAAATAGAATGTGAATATATTATTTGCACATTTTCATTACTGTAACCCCCGCCTTTCAATAAGTCATTGACACTTTCAACAGAACCCTGTATGCTTATAATGTCAGTGCAATTGTTTCTAAGTTATCATCACTGTACTGATTTTTTGTGCTATATGAACAAGACTTCATTCAACTGATTTTGGCAGTTTTGTTGAAATAGGTTGACCATATAGAATATCTTCCCTGAATGTCTATAAAGAACCATACGTGATGCAGGACAGCTGTTGAGCAGGTCCAGATGTATATGTAGTACTCATTTTATGATAATATTTAAACAGTTATTGGCAAAGACAGTATAATTGAGATTTAGTTTAGTTTTTAAATATTGAGAAGAGATTGACAAAACAAATTCTTTCTCTCTCTCTCTGTCTCTCTCATATTATGGATGCAATATGAACTATGATTTAAAGGTACTCTTATAAACCTTGATTATTCAGACTTATAACTTGTAATCCAAACACTTTTTGTGGATTTTCTGAGTCTGTTGAATCTTTATATTTTCCTGTATCACAAATAAAATACATATGATTACTGAAAATTATTTCTTGGTTTTGCATTACATTGAAAAATGTTGTCAAAACAACCAAAAGTTTGCAAACACTCATACTCCAGTACTTATAGTAAAAAAATATAGTAAACTAAATACACCAGTTTTTATAAACACAATACATTACAAACATAATTAATACAAACACAAATGTAACTTTGAGAATTATGTTGTGACTAAATTTCAAATTAAATGGTTATAGCATTTTATAGCATTTTAATGTCACCCTTTGCCATGTTTCTTGACATTTTATCACTCAGTTTCTTGAGAAATCATCCTAAGAATAGATTTAGAGTTTGCTTTTTCTTCATTATTTGGTCCAAATCATCTAATTCAAAAACAAATTATTAAAAGAAAAACTGACACACATATATAAACAAATATAATATTTGTAATTACATTTTCCCTTGTATTTATATTTTTGTTTATATTGATTATTTTATGTATTTTTAACAGAAACACACCTTTCTCCTGAGATGTTTTTCTCCTGAAGCAGTCCCACTAAATACCGCTCACTTTAACTACGCTGTAAATGCAGTGATTGGTCAGTTATTGGATATATTATTCTTTTGTCAGAGGGAGTGTCTGTGGTGGTGTCTGTGCTATGGCAGAGATGTGTTTATACTAATGAGATTGCCATAGAGCAAAATAAGTGCATCAACAGTTGGCAAATGAAACACTTTTATGGTGCTCGGAAGTAAAAATACATCCTATCAGAAGCCTACATGTGAGCGGTTTTCCCATGAGTTTCTTTTAAGTGTTGTTATTGCTTTGTAAATGTGAGTTTCGGTCAACTGCTTACTGCAACAGGTGGATATCATAATGGACAATAAATGTGTTGAGCGGTTACTGTATTAGTTCACTGGATGGTGTATTATTATAGCATGACAGATAAAATGCATTTTAAAATGTGTTTAAGAAGGCATAAGTGTCTTTGTTTTAACAAAGACACTTATATGTCTATTACAGTGTCTATTACACAATAGGTGGATATACTGTGTGTCCAGGAGTCAAGGTAGCAAGGCTAGAAGCTTAGGAGCAGGGTTCAAGCTGTTTTACTATGGTGTGGATGGGAAGAGAAATGGACTAGGAGTTATCCTGAAAGAGGAGCTTGTAAGGAATGTTCTGGAGGTGAAGAAAGTATCGGATAGGGCGATGAGTCTGAAGCTGGAAATTGAAGGTGTGTTGTTCAATGTTGTTATTGGTTATGCCCCACAGGTAGAATGTGAGTTAGAAGAGAAGGAGAAATTCTTGAGTGAGTTAGATGAAGTGATGCAAAGCATCCCCAGAAGTGAGCGAGTGGTGATTGGTGCAGATTTTAATGGACATGTTGGTGAAGGGAACAAGGTGATGAGAATGTGATGGGCAGGTAGGAACGCAGAAGGACAGATGGTGGTAGACTTTGCAAAAAGGATTGAAATGGCTGTAGTGAATACTTTCTTCCAGAAGAGGCAGGAACATAGGGTGACATACAAGAGTGTACAACATCTTTTGTCGACCTTGTAATCTGAAGGAGATCAGTGACTGCAAAGTATTGGTAGGGGAGAGTGTAGCCAGGCAACACAGGATGGTGGTGTGTAAAATGACTGTGGTGATGAGGAAGATGAGGACGAAGTGTGTTGTGTAGTTTTCAGAATGTTGTGTAGTTGTGTAGTTTTCAGGGAGGAGTTGAAGATGGAAGGAGTACTTTGAAAAGTTGATGAATGAGGAAAATTAAATAGAACAAAGAGTAGAAGAGGTGACTGTTGGGGAGCAGGACGTAGCAAAGATTAGTAAGAGTAAAGTCAGGTAAGCGTTGAAGAGAATGAAGAGTGGAAAGGCAGTTGGTCCTGACATACCTGTGGAGGTATGAAAGTGTCTAGGAGAGGTGACAGTTGAGTTTCTGACTAGTTTATTTAACAAAATTTTGGAGAGTAAGAGGGTGCCCGAGGAATAGAGAAGTGTACTAGTTCCATTTTTAAGAACAAGGGAGATGTGCAGGGCTGTGGCAACTACAGAGGAATAAAGCTGTGGGAAGCTGTGGGAAAGAGTAGTGGAAGCTAGGCTAAGGGCAGAGGTCAGCATTTGTGAGCAGCAATAGAAAGAGTACAACAAATGCAATATTTACTTTGAGGATGCTGATGGAGAAGTACAGAGAAGGTCATGAGGAGTTGCATTGTGTCTTCGTAGATTTAGAGAAAGCATATGACAGGGTGCCGAGAGAGGAGCTGTGGTATTGTATGAGGAAGTCTGTGGTGTAAGACATGTATGAGAGCTGTAAGACAGTGGTGAGGTGTGCTGTAGGTGTGACAGAGGAGTTCAAAGTGGAGGTGGGTCTGCATCAGGGATTGGCTCTGAGCCCCTTCTTGCTTGCTCTGGTGATGGACAGGCTGATGGATGAGGTTAGACAGGAATCTCCATGGACTATGATGTTTGTAGACGATCTTGTGATCTGTAGCGAGAGCAGGTGGAGGAATGAAAGGAAAGGTGTTCAAGACGGTGGTGAGACCAGCGATGCAGTACGGCTTAGAGACAGTGGCACTGAAGAAACGACAGGAGGCAGAGCTGGAGGTAGCAGGGCTTAAGATGTTGAGGTTCTCTTTGGGAGTGACGAGGATGGATAGGATCAGGAATTAGTACATCAGAGGGACAGCTCATGTTAGATGTTTTGGAGATAAAGTCAGAGAGGCCAGATTGAGGTGGTTTGGACATGTTCAGAGGAGAGATTGTGAATATATAGGTAAAAGGATGCTGAGGTTGGAACTGCCAGGCAGGAGGTCTAGAGGAAGACCAAAGAGGAGATTTAAGGATGTAGTGAGAGGGGACATGAAGTTAGTTGGTGTGAGAGAAGAGGATGCAAAGGATAGGGTTAAATGGAGGCAGATGATTCACTGTGGCGACCCCTGAAAGGGAATAGCCGAAAGGAAAAGATTTTCTTGATTCTTTAAACATTGTAAGCACATTTCTTCTTTAAATTACTGTAGTGCAAAAAAAGTTAATTATTACAATTGTAACGTAGTTATACAATACACCATGGTTTTGTTGATACTCTCTTAAAAATATTTTCCAGTAATGTCTAATTAAAATCTTTATTGAGAAAATTTGTTACAACAAACTTTTTTAAACAAATTTTTAAACAAACAATTAAAAATATATAAGGTCACAAGTTTTAAATAGCCTTTATTGACTCTATTTTGCCTCAATTTTTTGTATTATAATTTTGGTGCAGCATGACTTAGACATTTTAAGATTCACATCTTAAGATTCTCCTGTTCAATGTGACAATAAAATAATATTTATATTCCAGGAGATTTGAACATTCTTTAGGGCAAAATGGCACATAACATAACACATAGCTCATAAAAGCATAATCCCCTCTGTGGAGAATAAGGTAACAGCACAAGTCCTATCACAAGATAAGATTTTAATCTCACATCAGAATATCTGAGATGATTTGTCACTACAGCTCAATACAGCTTAAATGAAATTTCACTGTTGCTTATAAAAGAGTTTTTCACAGTATGCTAATGTGCAATAGACTGGACATTTACAGTGTAATTGCATTTCGGTGCATTTCCAATGCTAAGATTTAGAAAAACAATAGCAGCAAAGAATACATTTTCATCAAAATCTTTGTTTTCATCAAAATCATTACTTAAAAGACCACTGAAACATTTCTTTTCTGCTTGTTTACTATTACATTTTCACTTTTACATTTTTATCACTTGTTCCCTTATAGTTCCTTCTCATGTATCCCACATCAGCACTTCTGAATTAATGGCAGGTAGCAAAGCTCACAAATACTGAAACTGTGGCAATCCATGTGTGGCCAGATTGTGGTTTGGTCACTTTCCATAATCCAAGACAAAAGAAAGAATAAAAGAATAAGTATCTACTTGAAAGTATCTACTCAAAGTATCTACTTGAATGGAGAAAAGAAAATCTTTGAGCAATACAATTTTTCTGTCCAAAACATTCTTCACTAATGAAATGATGGAAACCAAGTGCAGAAGTTTATGACTTAAACAGTGCATTCAGAAAGTATTTAGACCCCCTTCACTTTTTTCAATTTTATGTTGCAGCCTGATACTACAATCATTTAGATTTTGTTCTCATTAATCTACACTCAGTACCCTATAATGACAAGTAAAAACTGAATTATAGCAATGTCTGTAAAGTCATTAAAAAGGAATAAACGAAATATTACATTAACATAAGTATTCAGATTCAGTATTTAGTTAAAGCACCTTTGGCTGCAATTACAGCCTCAGGTCTTTTTGGGTATGCCACAACAAGCTTTGCACATATGGATTGGAGGATTTTCTGCCATTCTTATTTTAAAATCCTCCTAACCTCTGTGAGGTTGCATATGGACCATCAGTGGACAGACATTTTTAGGTCTCTCCAGAAATGTTTGACAGGGTTCAAGTCAAGGCTCTTGACTAGACTAAATCATCCATTGATTGACAGACTACAAAGACCAGGACATGGACTGGTCACCTTTCTTACTAAGGTCCTTCTCCCCACTGGCTCAGTTTGGCTGGGGACCGGCTTTTGGAAGATTCTTTGTTGTGGCACAATTCTTCCATATGAGAATTATGGAGGCCAGTGTGTTCTTGGGAACCTTCAGTGCAGCAGAAATTCTTTGTAGTCTTCCCTTGATCTGTGCCTTGCAACAATCCTGTCTATGAGCGTTGCAGGCATGCAAAGTCAGTTGTAAGGCCTTTTATAAAGAGGTGTGTGCCTTTCTAAATCATGTCCAATCATTTAAATTGACCACAGGTGGACTCAAATCGAGGTGTAGAAACAAGCAAATAATCAGGAGAAATGAGAGGCATCAGAGCAAAATTTAAAGTGCTGTTGTCAAGAGTCAATACTTCAGTATTGAATATTTCAGTTTTAATAAATTTACAGACATTTCTATAATTTGTTTTCCTGATCTGGGGCCTCATTTATAAAACCCTGCGTAGATTCC